>JANAVB010011397.1:11638329-11743735 GCA_029216955.1 Iris pallida | reverse complement strand
GAGAGGCTGTATAGGTGTAGCCCTTTCTGTGTTGGGGCCAGGCGCAGCATCCTTGGAAACCCAGACTTGGCGAGTCTTTCTTGACTTTGGTAGCCGCTTCGAAGGGCTCGTACTTCCTTCTGAGAGGAGTTTATCGTAAGCCTGATGGTCAAGCGTACGACCCAGCATCTTTTGGGAGGATCCGAGCTTGTTGTCATCGGATGCTTCGCTACCTTCTCGTTGGAGGAGGACATTGTCACGACCCGTACCCAGTATAAGGCACAAGAAGTGGGTACGTCCAGCCTACGCTGCAGTGTCGGTGGTAGAACGCTGTCCTAGGTCACAACATCTAACAATATATAACTGTACCTGTATAATGATATACTCTCCAAAAGGAGGACAACATAGAAGGTACAACTCAATCATAGAATCTAAGATGGAAATGAAGGAATAAAATATGGATAATAAATCTCAATAGATAACTACAATTGAAAGAAATAAGTTTGGATGTTTAAACAACATCAAAATCCGATAACTGAAGTACATCTCAAGACAAAATATCTAAATAGTGATAATTAGTCTAGAAGTCTAAACTAGACAATGGGCAAGTCCTCAGCAACTGCTGGATCCTCCTGAGGGTCCAAGTCACCGGTGTCATCTAAGCCTGCACTATAGTAAGTAGCAGAACTCCTCCTCGTCCTCTATAATATTTTCAACGGGTCCAGTCAGGACAGGAACGAATACATATCTCTCACACAGTTCTTATCATGACAGAAAATATGAAGCATGCTATAGAATAAAGTACATAAAACTGTAAGAGTCCATAAATACATGATGTTCATGAAAAGCACATGACATGTATTCGATGCACCCGAGTGGGTAACATCTTATATAAAGATCCATATAGTACTAATCCATGATAACATTGTGTCATCATCACAGAGTCGAACCTGTGTCTATATCATGTCCAAACAGTGCGTATCATATGGACACGTAAGCATGTATAGAAAATTCCTCGTAGGCACGTGCCGCGCTCGATAGAACGCCACACGTAACACGAGAACCCTCGTCTCGTGCACATAGCTAGATAGGGTCTAGGTCTAGGTGTAACAACCCCTGACACGTGTCCATATGGTGTCCACACGTCGCATGAAACGCATATCGTACGGGCAATACACACGCACGTACGGCCTCGTGGGCACGTGTCTCGCGATATAAGCCACGTCGTGCCACATGGTCGAGTCTAGGGTTAGCCTAGGTCTAGGGCTACGTGTTTATGCTCCTGGATCGTGTCCTCGTCGCGTCGTGTCCGCGAACGAAGGCCTTGACAGCGACGATTTTTGCGCACGTGTATAGTAGGCTAAACCCGTACGGGTTCGATGCTCCGCGCACGCTCCATAAAACCTCATAAAGCTTTAGGTACATGTGGGCAGAGGTAGCCCCTATGTGTCCATCAAGTTTCACGTGAAACCGTGTCGTATCCATCGAGTTATGACACTCGAGCATCTGGACACGCACGGTGCCTCGTGCACGTGTGACCGTTTCCAATTTCGACACCAAAAATGTGTCAAATCGAGATCCGTCTTCATGAAAGTTGTTTCAAATATAAACAACAAAAAATTCATGAAAAAAGAATCAAAGAATAAGACTTTCGATTCTAAGAGACATTTCATCGATCACGGTTCTAATACACTGACACGCGTCCGATAGGCCTACCAAACGAATACAAAAATCAGCCAAACTGCATCTACAGGTCCGGGGTACCTAGATGGATGCATCTATGAAGAAAAATTAGAATTTACAAGGGTTTAGAGGGGTTTACCTATTGAGAGTCAGTATCTCAATGAAACGAGCCTCTAAATGTCCCGACGCCGATTTTCTTCGGTCCAAAGCCTCCGATTCCTGCTAGCAAGTCTCCAACAAGTTCCTCTCCTCCCAAGGATTGCAACACACTTCGTTTGGATTGATTTGGATGAGAGTTAAGGAAAATCGGCTATTGGAAGAGAAAGGGATTTCTAGGGTTTAAGAAACGGCTACAATGATACAACACATAAAAATGGGGGGGCTACTGTTGTGGCTGGCCATAGGGGCTGCTAGGGTTAAGTTAGGGTTGGTGATGGGCCACAACTCATCTAAAGTTAAACAAGAAGCCCATTAGCAAAAAGGCCAAAAGCTATGTATTAAAATAGCCTAAAAATCACTTGAATTGTTTTCTAATTAGGTCTAAGCTCTAACTTAAATTCTAATTAGCTAATTAAGTCTCTAATCACATGGTTAGTCTTCTAATCAAGGTTAACTAAGGTTAAACCATCAGCTAATACCAAAAACTAATCAACAATTACCACACCAATCAAATAATAATAAATAATCAAAATTTAAATTAACACAAATTACTAAAATACCCCTAATCTAGAAAAGTGGTAGTGACATGTATCCCTAGCAGAGTCGCCAGGTTGTTTTCCATTGAAAAGTGAAATGAACTTTTGTATTGGATAAGCAAAAAAAGAGTATAATTTTGATCCTAAATAAGATCTTTTGAGTACAATTCATTTCTAGGGTCGTATGACGATGGAGATCGAATACTGCCTTTGATTCCTTTACTCCGTTGACTATCCACGACGATCGAGAGAGAATTGCAAGTCTTCCTGTTTTGATTGCAAGGGGACATCAATTCAGCTCTCTGAAGTGTGCTCTGACTCTCAGAATGTATATTTGTCTATCTCGTGAGTGTTTGAAATGAAGGAATGATCCTTCTATTTATAGCTGTTTTGTGAATGATCCACTCATGTACGTAGAAACGTTATGTTCATAATCTGTTGGGTGCAGGGGTGTGTGCACGTATAGGTACAATTGAATCTGTTATAACTGAACTATGGACTGTGGATGAGCCGACATGTGGTGGTTGTTGAGATTCATCTATTACTGAGATCTTGGGCGGTTGGCACCGATTCGTGACTGGAATTGAGTCAATGACACATGGCGCACGTGCTTTGCTTAAAGATCTCGGGCTGTTAGAGCGAAGAAGATCCCTACGCCATGGAAAGTCTAGGTTGAACATTGACTTTGGCGTGTGAGATCCTGTGGTAGGAATAAAATGAATTATGGCGCAGGGATGACGCTACGCCAGAAGAACTTGGCGTTGTGGAATACCTTGGCGCGGGCAAGGGTCCACGTGGAATTTGTATAGATGTCTCTGACAACATTTTAATAAGCTGTCAGCTTAAACTTTGAAGCATTTTTGGCTTTTAGTGGCATAGGTTTGGGCTATGCCTGAATAGAACCTATGTTGTTTTCTCGGCATAGTGGTTCTTAGTGATGAGCGACTCTTCGATTTTCGATATGTCGTCGTCTATACTAAAGTCGATGCGTGCTGCACTCTACTCGAGGTCGTCTTTTTGACATTTGACCTTGTTGTCAGATAAATATTAAATGCCCCTTGGTTAAGGGGACATCTGAGCATAACCTCCATGTTTGCCAATAAAAAACGTTTTGAGAAACCTTTATATCAACAAACAGAACAAGTACAAAAAGTCGACCCTCAACAGGATCTCTCTAAGTACAACTTTTTTTGGGAACTAGTGACGATGGAGATTGAACTTTGCTTCCTTTACTCTGTTGATGATCCTACGACGAATGATAGAAAACTACAAGTCTTCCTATTTGATTTATAAGGAGGACGACAATTCGGCTCTCTGAAGTATGGATGATGCACTGTCACCTTGAAATGAAGGAATGATTCTTCTAGTTATAGATGATATGTAGAATGATCCACACATACGCGTAGGGATGCTACGCTAACAATCTGTTTGGGGCAGGGGCACTGCACATGAGATTTGAGGGACGAATCTGTTAGAACTACTTTCTGGGCTGCACGTAGGCCGCCACATACATTTTGCTAAGATTTATATGTTGTTGAGATCCTGGGTGTTAGCACCCATTCGCGAGCATGATTGGGTCAATGACACATGGCGCATGTGTATTGCCCAAAGATCTCGCTCTGTTGGAATAGAGGAGCTTCCCACGCCATGATTTGGCGTATAAGATCTCATGTAGTAGAGATAAAATGTCTTGCGGGCGTAGGGATGACTTGTAGTGATCCGCTCTGCCCTAGCGGAACGCCAATTCAAACGGTAAGTACAATGAATCAAATGAGCCGTCGACCCGAAGAGTTGGCATCGACCTGATGAAGAATCGATGCAAGGCTTACATTGACCCGTCAAAGATGAATCTAGACTTAGACTTTCAAAGCCGTGCTCGAAGTATCGCTCGGCCGATGCGAACATCGCTAAGGTGGGTGGCTCCGATGAACCTGTCTTTGCTTAGCCTAGACACATAACAATACGGACATTAATGCTATAATCGCTATGCGATAACACCGTGCATGCTAATAAATGACTCAATGCTCCTAGCTAAGGGAATAATCCCATCTTATATGCTTGTATAGAATATGGAAAAGAACATAGAAATTGTGAGAACTCTCGCACCGCGCTCCACGCTCGTGCTACGGCACAAGCTTACATTTAAGTCCCTTATGCGTTCAATATTAAAACAATGAATGGTTTACAATAATAAAATGGAAGACTATCAACATAGTTATTCCGAGTAGAGCATAGCAATATTGAAAGACTTTGAGACTGATAGGTCGCCAAGGCGACTCCCGCACTGGGAGTTGTATAATGTATGAATAAAGAATGAACAAATAAGTGAATAATGAATCAACGAATGAATGAATGAATGTGTGAATGAATCAATGAACGAACGGACAAGTAAAAAGAAAAAAAAGAATGAATAAAAGATAAGAAAGAAAGGAATGGTTAGCGACAGGTATGGCGGGCACGTGCAACGGGGCTCGCTATCCGTACTGTACGGACGCCAATCTGGTCGATAACAGATTATGGCTAAGGGTTAGCCTACGGCTCGGAGACAGCCATTAAGTTAAAATGACAATAAAATACGAAATGGTCCTGGACGGACTCGTGCACGAGTGAAAAAGGGATCCAAGGGCAACGAACGACGTTTTCGTGGTCGGCCTAGGCGGAATCATGGCCTACGGGCGACAAGTGTACGGGCTTGGGCACATAACCAAACGTAGGGCCGGTACTTCAATAGTCTATCAAGGTGTACCAGCCATCACGCTTGATAGATGAGAATGCCAAAGGGGAAAATGTCCAAAATGGCTGACATGCCAGCGACCGGTGCATAGATTTAAGTGGGCTTTGCTGGTGGCAATCCATGTGCAAGTCGTTGCATTGAAATCAAAGTAGTCTAAGTTAACTGAACAAAGCACCTTCTGAATAGGCTTGAATATAACACACAAAATGATCGAGAGTACTTCTAGCAAACGAGTTAGAAAACATGCCAACGACGCTCTAGGACCTGAGGCAGGGACACGCCCTTGACATTGAATGTTTACGTGAATTACATTAAGTTGATATATGCGAATTATTGACTAACTTGGTTTACTTTGGACAGGGAAGGCCGGATGATAAGTATGGATAAGTCATGCATGTATTTCCGTACAAATACATGAAAAAGGTGACACGAGATAGGTTATGATATATGTCATGAAATTGATCCTAAGGCAAGATTAGAAAGACAATGAATGATAGACGGTGCACAAAAGTAAATAGAACGTGTTTGGTAATGATAGCATTGTGGGCGAGCTAGCCTCCCCACTAGTGCATAACAATGTACTGATAATGCCACAGTCGGCTTGCAGGACGCAGGAGGCGTCGTCGGGTGCGGAGCTTCCTTCGAACGTGCTAAGGCGCGGAGCCAACTCTGGAGCCTTGGAGAGTTGCTAGGAGCTGAAGCACCATATACAGGATATAATGTATCGGAACATCGCCATAAATTATTCCATCTTGTAAGACACTTGGCATGCCTTTTATGTTTCAGAGAGAGAGCTTGAGCAATTTGTAATCTCGGCTTAGCGCCGCTTGTAAAGTTCTTAAATGTCAACAAAGATTTTGAATTCGCTTCAATTTGTGTTCATTTACTTTCCGCTGCAAATGTGAACACTCTGTGCAACTCTGTGGCCTAGCTCAAATCGGCCATTTTTGTACTTAGCCTTACACACGCAACCTAGGCCCGTGCGGCATCACGCCTTAGCGAGGACGATCGCTCCTGCGGGAGCAGGGCGTAACAGATTGGTATCAGAGCACGGCTTTACGTCCTTGGACTTCATTTCGATTCTCTCAATTTTGAAAGCTCGTTTTGAAACAAAAGAAGTGTACGCTCTCTCTCGTTGTGCCTTGGGATGTTCCATACAATAAGTCTAATATTTGCAAAAGCTCGTACAAGTACTCGGTTGAACGGGATCGATAGGCGAAGGCCTTTGTGTCGGACCACGACGTACTTGAGTTGGAAGGAACCGATGCTAAGAGTTAGCAAACGCAAGACGTGCTTGAATAACCTTACGCTGACAATAGCGAACGAGTACACGAGATCGAAGTATAGTTCGAACGGGATGGTTATGCACGCAGCCTTTTGGCTAAGTTGTGCCGAGTATCGTGCACCTAGACCTTCTGGTGCGAACGGGTTTGCGAGCGAGATCGACTATCGCTCGAACGAGAATAAGTGAGACCTGGAACGTATGTCGATAGAGACGCTACTTGACCAACGCTAAAACAAATGCGGGGAAAACAATTCTTAGACTTTGAGGAATGGGCGAACGCGCGATTGAACACATCGATTGGGAATCGAATGATCTTTTGAGGATTTGTAAAATGACTTGACCCCGGTGTATGTGATAGGTTCAAAGAAGAATAAGAGCGAGTGTCAATGACTAGTCGAGTGGCTCGAACCATGAGTGGTGTATGGACGTCATAGAAATTGTTCAAGCGAGACTAAAGGATTTACGGATAGAATGAGTATGTCGGCAAGCGATGCTATCGCACAAAGCCTTAGAACGAGTAACGCTAAGTTGGTTTTGACTTTGGTAGTCTCAAACGAGATATCGTTCGGACGAATTAAGAATGCATAGTGCGAATTACGAAACGAATGGAGGTCTTGGTCGAGGAAACATAGAAGATCGTGCATACGATTTTGAATTTAGTCGAAGGGATTGAAACTTAAGTTGAGGTAAAATACCCATGGACGAGATCGAAGATAGCACGATCGGAAGATAGCGTGCATGGAAAACGTTGGTTTGGAGATACGAGAATGACTAAGGATTTAGAGTGGATGTTGCTCAATGAAGAGTTAGCAAGAGACAATGTGAATTGAGGAATTAAGTTGCACGACTCGGAATTTGTTGCAAAAGGAAGATCGTCAGGTTATGTACATCATCGATGGTATTGAGGCATATCAAAGATCGATGTACGATAACTCGGGGGTACTCTAATTCGATGAATGATGATCGTGTTAGAAGTTATTATTTTGAAGGATACTATGTTGGAGAATTTGGATAAGAAATGAACGTTTGGATGAAGAAGGGAAGTGACTTGATTGTTCGGTGATAACCACAACGACATCGATCTTATCTTGAGCGAGCGCAACTCCAGCCTCGTACATGCGTCACATCGGATTTAGGACGATCGTTCCGCGTAAGCGTTGGCATAGTGATTCATGTCCAGCGGGAATGATCAAACTCGAAATACCTTAACATGGCAATTTTGATTGCTATGACTTGTAGTTTGAAGCGAAGGCGAATTTGAGGATTGATCGGACGTATAATAGACGGCGGGGTAAAGTCGAGGATTGAGTAGGCCCAATCCGCGTATCGAAAATGAGTAAGTCTAGACGCAACGCAAGAGTTACGTCCCGATGAGAACGACTATTCCGCGAGAATGTTGACATGGTAATTCATGTCCACTATGGATAATCAGACTTGCGTGAGATCGGGGCACGACATATTACAAGGCTAGACGACCTTGTGATCGACTACGTGAATTGGATAGGATGGATAGGTGGATTGTATCAAACATACTTGAAGAGATAGACTACGAAAATTGTTATTACGGACGCACGATATTGACATGTCAAGGATTTGATTGAGGACAACCTATCGTAGGATGACTTTCCTAAATGAGCTCGAACTTGGAGCGGAGAATGTGTTGATGCGAATAGGGTGAACGCTGCTTGATGTTTAAAAGTTTGAGTAGAGCGAACTTGGGTAGAAACTCCCGTACAAACGAATAAATGGTTTGACCATAGGATTTGGGGCAAGCCTCGTGCAGCGGCCTTGCATGATAAGCCACGGACTTGACTTATAACTATGACCCTGTGAGCTGACCTAGCGAATTGGCGGACGACCCTATGTCGAGTGATTGAACCTGTGGGATTGACATTACAGTATCGTCTGGACGGACGATAGACTTGGGGCAGCAAGACTTAGAGTAGGACGGGGAACAGGGAATGTGCATAAACGATGACGAGATTGGCCCCAAACAAAGCGAATGATAGGAATGGATAATACGCAAGTAAAGTTGGAATAACTAATTGAATCATTTATAGGAAGACGTACTAGATGATAATGCAATACTTGGCCTCGAATCAGACAAAAAGTACTTAGACTTGGTCGATCCCACTAAGAAGAATTCGTATTGATTTTATAGACAAGAACATTTGAGAAATGAATCGAATCATCTCGAGGACCGAGATAAACGATAATGAGATGCACATGAGTTCGATTTTAAATCGAAGTTAGTAAAACGATCGACAAATCGAAACTATCACGAGTAGCTTGTTCGACTTCGCTAATCGCAAATTTTGTTTGAAATGTACGTATTCGAGGGACGCCTTGAATGTGTACACGATCCAAACTCAGCGATATGATGAAATCGAATGCAGCTGCAAATGGGTGTTGAGATGCGCATAAACGAAAGTGAGTCAGCTTCAGCCTACGACTCTCGTGTTTGATGAATTACAACGTGCCTCGTGTGACCATTACAAGTCCCATGTCAGGATGCAAAATAGCAACCAAGTAAAAGAAATACGACGACTGAATAAGCATCATCAAGTCTAAATGAGTGAACAAGTCATTCGATAAAATTCACCAAATGCATGCAATATAAAACTTGGAAGAATAACCGAGCATGGTTTGATGCCATCGAACGATAGAGCCATTCGATAGGGATTGTCTAAGATACGTACACGACATGAGTTAAGGAATGGTATGATGACCTGCAACTAGGAAGTCTCGAGGACGAGACTTGTTTTAAGTGGTATATTATGTAGTGACCTGCTCCGTCCTAGTGAAACGCCGATTCAAACGGCAAGTACAACGACTCAAATGAGCCGTCGACCCGAAGAGTTAGCATCGACCTGATGAAGAATCGATGCAAGGCTTATATTGGCCCGTCAAAGATGAATCCAGACTTCGACTTTCAAAGGTGCGCTCGGAGTATCGCTCGGCCGATGCGAACATCGCTAAGGTGGGTGGCTCCGATGAACCCGTCTTTTCTTAGCCTAGACACATAACAATGCGACACTAGTGCTAGAGAATCGCTAGGCGATAACACCGCACATGCTAATAAATGACTCAACGCACCTAGCTAAGGAAATAATCCCATCTTGTATGCTTGTATAGAATATAGAAAAGAACATAGAAATTGTGAGAATCTTGCACCGCGCTCCACGTTCGTGCTACGGCACAAGCTTACATTTAAGTCCCTTATGCGTTCAACATTAAAACAATGAATGGTTTACAACAATGAAATGGAAGACTATCGACATAGTCGTTCCGAGTAGAGTATAGCAACTTTGAAAGACTTTGGGACTGATGGGTCGCTAAGGCGTCTCCCGTACTGGGAGTTGCATAATGTATGAATAAAGAATGAACAAATAAGTGAATGAATAAATCAACGAATGAATGAATGAATGTGTGAATGAATCAATGAACGAACGGACAAGTGAAAAAAAAAAAGATGAATAAAAGATAAGAAAGAAAGGAATGGTTAGCGACAGGCGTGACGGGCACGTGCAACGGGGCTCGCTACCCGCGCTGCACGGACGCCAATCTGGTCGATAACGCATTATGTCGAAGGGTTAGCCTACGGCTCGGAGACAGCCATTAAGTTAAATGACAATAAAATATGAAATGGTCGTGGACGGTGTTTCACTTAACAAAATGCCTTGGAGGAATTGGCTTTTGAAAATAAAACAAGAAAAAGTACAAGAAGTACAAATTTGATTCTGGGAAAGTATTGCTATGGAAGTCTGATCTGTAAATGATCACTTTGTTCCTTGGACCATATGATGATGATGAAGATCACTGCTTGAAGTAGAACAACTTGGAAGAACTAAGTCACCAGAAAGGTATCGACGCACTTGGGCACTGATGGCGAGGCCGAATGCTTTCCTGCTTTGCTTCACTCTGTTCTGGAAGAAAGATTGAAGAAGAATGCTCTGGAGAATCAAAATCTCGAAGTTCTGATCTCTCTATTCTCTCCTGTGTCTCTGTGTTTCTTGTATGAGAAAAATGAGTCTATTTATAGACTGGAGCTTCCGTGCGTAAAAGAGCATCAAAATCTGTCTTTACGCTAACAACTGCCATCCATGATCAGAGTCATCCTTTGCATATGTTGACACGCGTCCCATCATTTCAGTAAGAATAGGATACATGTGCATACGTTCTTCAAATATGTGGCATGAAGGCCACGTAGGCAAACCACGTTCTAAACTGGCCAGAAAGAATAGGGCGTAAAATAGCCCTAACATCCTCTGGGCGTAGTGAGATGAGCGTAAACTAGCTCTGTCATAGGTTTCCAGCGTAAAGTGGTTATTGGATAACCTTGAGCGTAAAATGGCTCAAATAGACTTCACGCACACATTGTTTTTTATGAGCGTAAGGACTCATGTAAAACTCCGTGCGTAAAAAAACCATACAGTGAGCGTAAAGTAGCTCGATCTCTATAAACGACAACCATGGTCTTTGTATAAGACAAATTCCATTGGATTCTGTGGTAAATGCCATCATTGATATCTTCATGTCAAAGTTTGTATTAAATACGAGATTTGACAACTTTGTCCAGCGTAAAAGAGGCTGCTCTGTCCTTGGCGATGTAGACCCAAGCGTAAAATGATCAATTTGCTTAGGCGTAACACGATTAGCCTTGTCTTGGGCGTAAAGAAATTACCCGTTCTGTTTAGGCATAAAGTAGGCCACTTATGAATGAGATGACTCTTTCTTTGAAGCACTTTTTACGCTCCTACATGACCCCCTTCAAAGTTTTCAAATATCTCCAAAATTTGAAACACTTTGAACAAAAGCGTAAAAGTGGATTTGATCAGCCAGCGTAAAATGCGGGATACGCAACAGTCGTCCGCGTAAGAGCGGGAATATCCAACAGTCAGCGTAAAGTTCAGAAAAAGAGAATAATGTCGGTCAACACTTAACCGTCACAATAAATTTCTTCTTCGTAACTTTCAAAATGTTTCTTCATCTTCCCGAGTGGTTTCCAATGAGGAATGTGAAGAGTTGTTTTGATTTGTATAAATAAGGACAAATTCCTTATTCTTGACATTCAGCCTCATAGTTGATATGGCGCCAAAGAAAGAACCAATCGTGGAAGGGACTTCGATCGCCAGGCTTAACCTCGAGAGAGAGAACGAGCGAGCACAAAATCTTCTAGAGTGCTTTGGACTGACCCCAGCGGTCTTTAGTCGTATTGATGGTGGTCCTTCAACTGCATACGAGGGACCGGGTGACGCAGAAGCATTCCTTCGTCTAATGCGTCGCTCTGGGATTCGCAATATGCGAGAGTTGGGTGCATCCCTTAGTCAACCCAACGAAAGAGATAATAAAATTCTATGTATTGCCACTCTTTTATATGTAGGGGTCCGCTCCCATCCTTTATAAATAAAATCTCTGATGTTTAACCTCATCTATTGACGCGCACTTCTGTTGACTGCTTCTGTGATTTGTTAATTCCCGAAAAACAACCAACATGTGGCGTCTATCTTGTGGTTACGAGATCCTTTAAATAAGATCTTCTCCCGAAATAGACTCATCTTAATAGTTTCTTCAGTCTTTATAAATAGCCGAGAATGTTTCATATACTCTTGTACTCATCCCTCTGAAGATAACTTTCTGCGATGTTGTTCTCCAACAAATGATAATGGCGGAGTTTTCCAACGGCGTTCCTTTGCATGCAGATTCAACCACCATTAGAGCCAAACCATTCGACTCAAGTGGTAAGTCCGATTGTAAGAAATATCTGTCTTCGAATTTCTTGTTTGAAAATAGCTATTTTACGAACGTAAAGCCTTGCTGAAGCACTGGCGTAAAAAAAGCCTTGCTGAAGCAAGTGGCGTAAAAGCCTTCATGAAGCACCGGCATAAAAAGCCTTGCTGAAGCAAAATGGCGTAAAAAGCCTTATCATATCACTGGCGTAAAAGCCTTCGTGAAGTGCCGGCGTAAAAGCCTTGTTATATCACTGGCGTAAAAGCCTTTGTGAAGCGTCAGCGTAAAAGCCTTGCTGAAGCAAATGGCGTGAAAGCCTTTATGAAGCACCGGCGTAAAAAACCTTGCTGAAACATTGGCGTAAAAGCCTTGCCATCTGTCTTTAGTTAGCGTTCAATACGTATTTGATGACACTTCTTCTTCTTTGTTTTCTGCAGAAGCCTGGCTGAAGAGCTTTTTCAGAACTGGCATTGGTGACTTCGACGCTGTGGAGAGCGTTCTTCTGACATCAACATCAGGGAGCTCATGCGCTTTTGACGCGCAAATCAGACAACTCAGAACTCTTCGTGAGATAGAAGGGTCTTCCTCTGTTGGTAGGAAGAGCCTTTATACACGAAGAGTTGGACGGTGGAGTCAACTCTACCCCGAGAAATCGGGTAGTAGAGTTCCTTTCACGGCAGAACTAGGAATTGTATCCCAATGATGGATACGTTCCTCTCCTCTGAGAGGCCGCTCCTAATCCACCAGTTGTATTGGCAGCAACACGCCTTCGGCTGCCATACTCTGGGGTTCTCCTCTTTTCTGAGAGAGAAGACCAGAGTTTGATTCCTGTTGTTCTGGTCGTCACCGGGACTCAGACAGTCAGGAACTGCCACCAACAACGAACCCGTCAAAGAAGATCCAAAGAAGAAATAGATCTCTATTAGGTTTTTGTTGGTGTATAGAATGAAAATCCAAGAATGTAAAAGATTTCCATTATAACTTATGAGAAAGTCTAAGAAAATGTAATAGACTTTTTGATGATATGGGAATGAAAATGATGGTTCTTCTATGATCAATGATTTGTATCTATCTGGATGTAATATGGACATGATCGATAATGAAATCTTATTTTCTATTTTAGAGTATATGATACTATCAGAGGTAATATGGACATAATAGCATATATGAACTCAAAAGAAATTAGATTAATATCTATGCAGAGGTCAGAATAGAAGTGATAGATAGGAAAAGAAAGTAGATTTAATATTTATTCAGAGGTCATAGAAACATGATAAATAGCGAATCCCACTTTCTAATCAATTGATATAGAAAATATAAAATCCCTTTCCCTGGAAACAAGAAGTCAGCTTAACCAAACCTTGGTAGCTGGGGAATAAGAAGACAGATGTTGTGAGATGCCAAAATGGTGGACGAATCAACGTATTTCTTGGGAACAGAAAGGACGATTAAATGGATGAACCTGGTAACATGAACAGTCGAGTCTTTTCGGAAATGGAAAGTTTATTCTCAATCTTCAAAGACCGGTTCATCAATAGTCCTCTTCTATAAATAGGCGAGAAATCTTCTGTAATCATTTCATTCTCATTTCTATTCCTCACTTGAAAATGTCTTCCGAGGATGCTCAGCAAAAGAATGAAGTCTGCAGGAACATTGAGGACATCGTCGAGACACACCCCGTTGAACCAATAGTGACGGGTCCGACTGAAGTAGGCAACAGTTCTTCTATGCCCAAGCCATCTCAAGACATCCTTGCTTTCTTAGTAGAGCCAGGAAAAACTCCTGAAGAAGAAGCATTGAGGATGGCCATCTGCAAATTTTTGTGAGTTCGGGAAACGATGTCTTCCATGCATTGGCTGACTATGTAAATAAGGAAGGGAGTGGCCCTCGTCCTTAATCTTTTATCTTGAACAAAATAATAAAAGAAGTTTTATTTTTGTTCTGTCTTCTCTTTTTTTTATACAAGTATTTTTTGAGAAATTGCCATTGATCGGCAACATGAGTAGGTCTCCATTGGGTTTTGACAACCGATAGTCACCATTGGAGAACACGGACTCAATTACATACGGGCCTTCCCATTTGCTTGGAATTTCCCTTTGCTTTTATGAGTCATCACCATTGGTCTCCGAACAGCCAACACAAGCTCGCCAATTTTGAATACCCTCTCCTTGACTTTACGATTGAAAGTTCGAGATATACGGGCTTGATATAGCTCAATATGCTGTTGTGCTTGAAGACGCTTCTCGTCCAATCCTTCAAGTTCTTGGAGTCGTAAGCGATCATTATTCTCTGTAGTTAGCTCATTAGCAATAGCAATTCGAAGAGAAGGGATCTGGATTTCCAATGGGAGAAAGCTTCACATCCATAAACCAGTGAAAATGGTAAAACCAGTAGGAGTTCGGACCGTTGTTCGATATGCCCATAAACATTCTCCAAGCTTCTCATTCCAATCTCTTTTATTAGAAGAGACAAACTTTTTGAGAAGTTTGATGATCGTTTTGTTGAAGGCTTCAGCTAAGCCATTAGCAGCTGGATTATAAGCGTAGAAGCCAGATTTTGAATTCGATTCTTGTCACAGAACCGATAAATGACTGGCTGGCAAATTGTGGTCCATTGTCATGAATTATTCGTCGAGGAATCCCGAAGCGATAAATGACATGATGTTTAATGAAGCTGATTATTTAGATGTTTTCACTTCAGCAAGTGGAACTGCTTCTGCCCCTTCGAAAAGTAATCGGTTATAGCTAGTATAAACCGATGTCCTTTGACAGAAGGGGGTTAATAGGACCAATGATGTCCATACCCCAAGCTTCGAAAGGCCAAGAGGCTGCTGTAGGATGTAGAAATTCAGAAGGTTGATGAATAAAGTCTGCATGAATCTGACATGCTTTACATCTTCTGGCATAATCTACAGCATCTGCTATCATAGAGGCCAATAATACCCCATTCTTCGAATGCGATCTTGCAACTTTGGACCTGGTTGATGAGCACCACAGACACCATCATGAGCCTCACGTAGTGTTTGTTTAGCTTCACTTTCTGAGAGACAACGCAGCAAGAGTCTCATATGAACGACGATACACATATGTAAAGACGAATCATAATAAAATCGAAATGATCGTCTCTTAATTGATGCAGCTTCTTTAGGATCTTCAGGCAAAATTCCATGGACTGCATAATCAATGAATGGAGTTCTCCAATCTTTCTGCTGGGAACTTGCTTCTGCAACATAACTTTGTTCAATATGCAGATTACTCTTTACACAGAAAAGTCTCGATCTAACAAAGTAATTGTATTTTGCCTTCGGATTGGGACAGCCAAATCTGCAGCTAAGCTGGCAAGAGCATCAGCTTCCACATTTTGAGAACGTGGCACAAATTCAATAAGAATCCTTTGAATGAAAGGACCAACTCGACTACCACCTGATGATAAGGGATGAGATCAGGATTTCTGACTTCATAAGTCCCTCTAACTTGATTGACGATCAATTGAGAATCTCCATAAGCCTCTAGGAACTCGATATCCAATTGCTTTGCTACTTGGAGACCAATCAATAGAGCATTATATTCTGCTAAATTGATAGAGCATGGCACATTAAGAGAATAGGCACGGTATATAACCATTTTGTCAGGAGAAACCAAGACGATTCCTACCCCAGAGACAATATTGCCTTTAGGTCCCACACGTGATGCTCCATCAAATATAATTGCTATATGTCATTCTTCAAAGCCATGTTGCAATCCACTACTTCGTCTGGAATGTCTTCATATAACTTCGAAGTTTTGGGTACAGGATGAGCAGCTAAGAAATCAGCTAACGCTTGGCCCTTCACTGATTTTTGAGGCACATAGACCATGTCATAAGGAGTGAGCAACATCGCCCAGGTAGCTAACCTGGAATTAAGAATGCTCGGTTTTCTCATCAATACCCGAATGGGATTTATTCTGGAGATAACATGAATAGTCTGTCCAGTGACATAATGCCTTGTCTTTTGGACGGCAAAAACCAAAGCTAGATATTCTTTTCTACAGGAGTATATCTGTGTTCAGCTCCGACCATCATTCTGCTCAGATAATATATTGCTTGTTCATGACCCATATCACTTTTTGTGCCAGAAGAGCGCCAAGTGAATGATCCAAGGCTCGAACATACAGCAAAAATGGTCTTCCTATCACCGGAGGTACCAGGACAGGCGGATTTGTAAGATATTGCTTAATGTCATTGAAGGCTTTTTGACATGCTTCATCCCAGATGAAAGATACTCCTTTCTTTAATAGACGGGAGAAAGGTTGACATCTCCCAGAAAGATTAGATATAAATCTTCTGATATAAGCAATACGGCCCTGAAAGCCACGAGTTCTTTCAGATTACGAGGAGGACGCATTTCAAGAATTGCTTTAACCTTATCAGGATCAACATGGATACCCTGAGAGGTGATGACAAATCCTAAAAACTTGCCACTGGAAACCCCTAAGAAAGACTTAGTAGGGTTCATTTTCAATTGATGTTGACGCATCAATTCAAATACTGTCTTCAAGTCTTGAATGTGATCATTCTTTGACCGACTTTTCACAGCAATGTCATCTACGTAGCATTCAACTATTTTCGTAGATGTTCTTGAAAGATATTGCTCATAGCCCGTTGATATGTGGCACCGGCATTTTTAAGACCAAACGGCATAACTGTATAGCAAAAACCCCAAGGGGTTCGAAAAGATGTATGCTTCTCATCTTCTGGATGCATCTTGATCTGATTGTATCCTGAGAATCCGTCCATGAAAGACATACGTTCAAAACCGCATGTATTGTCTATCATGACATCAGTAATGGGAAGCGGAAATTCGTCCTTTGGACAAGCTGTATTAAGATCTCGGTAATCTATACAAACTCGAACTTTTTCGTTCTTCTTCATAACAGGAACAATATTGGCCACCCAATCCGGATGTTGTTCTTCACGAACGAAGCCACACGTAATCAGCTTTTTGACTTCTGCTTCAATTGCATCCATCATATCTGGTCTAAAATGTCGTTGCTGTTGTTTTACAGGTTTGACGTTAGGCAAAATATTGAGCTTATGAGTAGCAACTTTAGGATCTAGCCCTGGCATATCCTCATAACTCCATGCAAAGATATCAATATAATCTTTGATAAGTTTTATCAATTCTTCCTTTTCATCTTCAGAAAGATTCTTACTGATGAATATGGGTTTGGGTAATTCCATTTCCAACATCGATCTGGATAACCTCATCTTCTGTAGGTGGTTGTCGCTGTTCAAAACGAAGTTCCTATTGAGTATCCATGTTGAGCCCAAGGATCATTCTCAAATGGTTCTGATTCATCATCAGTTTGAACCATATTGACTGAGAATATTTGCTCAGATTCATCATATGAGGAATCTGTGTTGTCTTTATATGATGACTTTGATTATCAGAAGATAAAGTCATTCTCTCAATAAACTTGACAGCCATATACTCGAAGAGGGAATCTTTATTGATATCGAAAAGTACAGAATGATCAATATTTACATCATTTACAATCTGATTGTGCGCTTCGGACTAGTCAACAATGGACAATTATCCGTCTTCTGCGTAGACTTGCCAAGATTGACAATCAATGGTGGTTCGGGATCATTCATACAAGAAGTACGCCCTTTGACTTTGATCATAAAAGGTTGAACTTGGCTCTTAGCAGGAATATTTATTGATTCCCCAGATGAGGTTTGAGTTCTTCCTTTAACCTTGATTATCAAAGGTTGATCATTGACAGGTCGGGATTGGATTCGTCCCTTGACTATGATCTTCAAGGTTGCTCCTCTGGCGATCTTCATTAATAGACTGATCCTCAGATGATGATTGGTCTTCAGCCATGTCTGATATCTCTTTCATATGCTCTTGTTTATAAAGCCTTGAATCAGAGAAGTAGGCTTCGACACCCTTGAAAGGATTAATATCAGCGAACTCAGTTTTCACGACTCCTTGGGAATCCACATATTTGAAGCATTGGTGGAGAGTTGAAGGCACAATATTGTGCTCATGAATCCACGGTCTTCCAAGAAGAATATTGTAGGATACGTCCGAGTTGATAACATAGAAAGTTACCATGGTTCGAAGATCACCAATCTGAATCTGACGAATCTTTCCCAGTGGTTTGCTCTTGCCAGAGTTAAACCAACAATCGTGGTGCTAGTGTAAGTCAGCTCACTAGTAGGAATCCTCAGGGGTCTTAGCATGCTCTGAAGAATTATGCTAATTGAGGACCCGGGATCAATGTAAATCCTGTCAATTTCGGTGGATCCGATATATCCAGTGTAGCACAGAGGCCTATCATGCTTGTTGTGTTTCAATAGCATATCCTCTTGTGTAAAGGTGATGTTGGGAATGCTTCCATCACGCTATGATTTACGGACATGACACTGGTATATTATCGGGAGTCTTGAGTTGAGCCAAGCATGAATCTGCTTGAAGTAAAGCTTCGCTCAAAGTCTCTCTGCTTTCTCTGGAAAGGCGAAGCAGTTCAAATATAGATAGTCTAGCCGGAGTATTGGCTAACTGAGCTAAAATATCGAACTTGTAAGGCTTCATCACGACCCCCTGACTGGAAGCAGATTTCAATGGGATATCAAAGCGTACTGCCTTCGTTTCCCCTTTTCAACCACAGACGGTTTAGCAGGAATAGGAGAAGGTTGAACTGGTAGTGTTTCCACTACATCTTCTGCTTCTTTGGAGGATCCCTCATAGTCTTTGTGGTACTCTTTTCCAGATCTTGTACCAGCAAAAGTTTTTCTTCAGACTCAGGAGAAGAAAGTACCATATTACAGGATTTAGTCTTTCTTCCTTTAGCCTTCTTCTTGTGAGAGTTGCTACGAGGAACTTCAGAACCCAATCCAGCAGTGGAATTCTATTTTGAATTTGTAAAGGAAGACGTATTCCTTTATCATAGTTCAAACCCTCTGCCTTTTGAAAGTCGTAACCCATCTTTTTCATGAGAAGGACAGATTGCTGACTATACAAGTGAATAGGCAGTGAACTTTTGACAAGTGTCTCAACACATGAAGAGGAAGGAACCTCTGTAACTACCGGAGAATGAAGCATAGACGTCTCTGTAGTTAAGGAAGGATTTGGGATACGAGGAGAAATCCCTGTTGGAGCTTTTTCATAAGCAGCAAAGACTTGTTGTGCCCGGTATAAAGGAACACTATTCATAGCTAGCCACTGCTGATGGGTAAGCTTGAGCTTGGTAGGAGGAGCTAGACTTGGAGGACAGATGTTTAGTCCTTTCAGTCTATCTTCAAGAGGAAGGCCATCCCATAGATGATCTAAGTCATCAGAATCTGGAATAACATGAGAAATCATGTTACAGGTCTTGACTTTCTTACCTTTCTTGGATTTTGAAGTTTTACCTTCATTTTCCAACTCAGGTACTAAATCAGGATGTACCCACATGATTTCACCATTGTTCAATGTGAGCGACAGCAATTCTGCACTTTCTTCCCTGGCAGCGGGATATTCACAATCTTCATCGTCGCCTTCGGAATTGGGATAATTCCATCTGGGACTTGCTGTGGAGGAAAATCCCCGAACTGAAGAGAAACCATATTGGTTGAGAGTATGGTCATCATTGGTTAAAGTGATAGCACCACCATTTATCAGCTCTTGGATCTTCTTTTTCAAGACATAGCAAGCACTGGTAGGATGATTAATGTATCTATGATAGATACAATATTTAGGATTGTCAGTCAGATTCACCTCATTAGGCCTTTTTGGCTCTGGAATCTGAAGTTTACCACTTTTTACCAGACATTGAAATATCCCTGGGATATCACTTTCGTCAAAGGAGTATTCTTCCTTTGGCATGGAAGATTCCTGATTACTTGGCGTCGTTTTGTTCTTGGAAAGATTGACCATAAGAGTATCTTTTCCCTTCACATTACGATTGCCAGGATTATGCCAGGATAATTATTTTTCTTCCCTTTGCCTTCTGAAGCGAAAATCATCCCGTGTTTACGAGCCAACCTACCATTGGTCTCGGCAGAAACTGCTGCTATGATAAACGAAGCCCAATCTGTGAATTGGGAACCCGTGAAGACAGCAATGGATGGTCGCAGATTCATTTTGTATGTATCAATCAACGCTGAATCTGGCATACCAGGAGGCATCTTTAGAGTAGCTTGTCGGAAAAGTTCAATGAACGTCCGAGTATCTTCTTTCTCCTTCTGTTTGATTTCAATCAAGGAGGACATGTTCATGTCCATACCTCCTTCATAGAAACGGGAGAGAAACATTGCCTTGAATTCGTCAAAAGACAAAATAGAATTATCGGGTAAGCTACGATACCAGTCATAAGCTGAACCCGTGAGGCACCCGATGAACACTCGAGTGAGAAGAGCATCATTTTTCTGCAAGTGTACAGTCATAATATCAAAGTAATATGATATTTGACTGGGGGATGCTTTTCCATCGAATAGAACCATGGATTATGGCTTGAACTTCGGTGGATAGGGTACATCATTCCAATGAGGAGGATAAGGTTGCTTAATCCCTAACCTCTGGAGCTGATCTTTATGCCTCAAAACTTCAAACTGTGCATTGAGTTCACGTACTGCTTGAATGGCTTCACTAGTTTGAGAAGCACATTTGACTGAGTCGTTGGATGTACCATGACCCCCACTGGAGGTGGTACATCTTCAGGAACGATGGGATCTGGAGATGCAGAATTTTGATTAGCAGCAGGTTCTTGAATGTTCAAAGGTATTTCAGCCCCTTGACTATCTTGAGTTTGCTGCTACTGGTGCCGATTTACTACTGTTGGCTGAGCAGTGTGTTGATTCAAAATTATTTGATGCATGCTTTGCACCATATTAAGCATATCCTTCAGTGATTGCTCAACGGCGGTGAGACGCTGCTCTGTATTAACAGATATGTCTCTGGTTCATCCCCAACAGCGTAGGATTCGACCTCCCTTGAAGATACAGAAGGATTTGTATAGAAGTATGAGTCCACACTATCGGTATCAGACTCAAAAGATTGAGTACCCCCAGCTTCCGAGTCAGAAGTCTGCAATAGTCTTTGCCTTCTTGACCGAGTATTCTGATATACTCCTTCAAAGGAATCAATAAGCCTATTGAACTGTTGTTGACCTGGAGTTTGGGACGTGTTCCGTCTTGGTTGTCGTCCTCTGTTAGTATGAGATGCCATGTTGACTGACACATATGGCAACTCATGTTCTTGGTCTTCAGCTTGATGTGGAGGCGCATTGAAACTCAACCGATCAAAAACTGATCGTTTTGATGCTGAACAACAACAATTGATCACAACCTGGTGATATTCACAATAATGTTTTTCTTGGGGCAATATCACCTGAGATTGTCTATTCTTACGCTTTTGCATTAGCAATTTGCGCAAGTCAGAAGGAGTGGATGAAGTATTCTTCTTTATTACATTTGGGGTAGAAAAACGTTTAGTCCCTTGTGTATAAAGAAGATTACTGGCTGCATTCGCAGAACCAAACTGTATTTTTTGCGTTTGGAGTTGTGTGCGTAAATCTTGAGATTTAGCACGCAGGACTCCATTTTTGGCGTGTAATTTGTAAATTTGGTACTTTACGTAAAGCAGTATAAGAAGGTTGTTGGTGTAGGACAGGAGCTTTACCGACAATATTTTTACGCTGTACACGTTTAGATACATTCACATTAGATGTGTAAATATCATTGTGAATTTCATCTACACTGTCATAGACAGGAGACTTATCTTTACGCATGGAACATAAAGTTTTGTTATCTACCACGTTATAAACGGAAGATTTTGTTTTACGCGAGGAGCGTAATTATTTGAGCCTACCACGTCACCGACGGAAGACTGATTCTTACACCCGAAGCACAAACTTTAGAGTCTGCCCCATTACGAATGAGAGACTCATTCTTATGTACTGAGCGTAAAACCTGGTTCTTACCCACTAGCGTAAAACTTGATTCTTACGTAGTAGGCTTGAAACCTGATTATCTTTACCGTTACAAACGGAGATAAATCGTCACACTTTGAGTGCAACTCTGAAGTAAAGACTGCCTCGTTACGAACGGGAGTCCCTACGACATGAGTGGAAAGAATTCCCTTGTCATCAGAAGCAACAGAGAGATCAGAAACCGATTTGGATTTGGGAATCCAAACTTTTCGTGCCTTGCGAGACTTTTGAACATTAGAGTGGCGAGAACCACCTCCAGTTCGGAGCATTTCTTCATAGGCAGTCTGGTCGAAGTGCACAACCAGAGTCTTCTTGGTCGAACCGACCGAAACATCATCATATTAAGAAATCACCTCCTCGTCAGAAGAGAAGGTCATCCCCAGCAGAGTCGCCATTTTTGTTTTACTTAACAAAATGCCTTGGAGGAATTGGCTTTTAAAATAAAACAAGGAAAAGTACAAGAAGTACAAATTTGATTCTGGGAAAGTATAGCTATGGAAGTCTGATCTGTAAATGATCACTTTGTTCCTTGGACCATATGATGATGATGAAGATCACTGCTTGAAGTAGAACAACTTGGAAGAACTAAGTCACCAGAAAGGTATCGACGCACTTGGGCACTGATGGCGTGGCCGAATGCTTTCCTGCTTTGCTTCACTCTGTTCTGGAAGAAAGATTGAAGAAGAATGCTCTGGAGAATTAAAATCTCGAAGTTCTGATCTCTCTATTCTCTCCTGTGTCTCTGTGTTTCTTGTATGAGAAAAATGAGTCTATTTATAGACCGGGGCTTCCGTGCGTAAAAGCATCAAAATCTGTCTTTACGCTAACAACTGCCACCCATGATCAGAGTCATCCTTTGCATATGTTGACATGCGTCCCATCATTTCAGAAAGAATAGGATACATGTACACACGTTCTTCGAAATATGTGGCATGAAGGCCACGTAGGCAAACCACGTTCTAAACTGGCCAGAAAGAATAGGGCGTAAAATAGCCCTAACATCCTCTGGGCGTAGTGAGATGAGAGTAAACTAGCTCTGTCATAGGTTTCCAGCGTAAAGTGGTTATTGGATAACCTTGAGCGTAAAATGGCTCAAATAGACTTCACGCACATTGTTTTTTATGAGCGTAAGGACTCATGTAAAACTCCGTGCGTAAAGAAACCATACAGTGAGCGTAAAGTAGCTCGATCTCTATAAACGACAACCATGGTCTTTGTATAAGACAAATTCCATTGGATTCTGTGGTAAATGCCATCATTGATATCTTCATGTCAAAGTTTGCATTAAATGCGAGATTTGACAGCTTTGTCCAGCGTAAAAGAGGCTGCTCTGTCCTTGGCGATGTAGACCCAAGCGTAAAATGATCAATTTGCTTAGGCGTAACACGATTAGCCTTGTCTTGGGCGTAAAGAAAACCCGTTCTGTTTAGGCGTAAAGTAGGCCACTTATGAAAGAGATGACTCTTTCTTTGAAGCACTTTTTACGCTCCTACAGACGGACTCGTACACGAGTGAAAAAGGGATTCCAAGGGCAACGAACGACGTTTTTGTGGCCGGCCTAGGCAGAATCATAGCCTACGGGGGGACAGGTGTGCGGGCTTGGGCACATAACCAAACGTAGGGCCGATACTTCAATAGTATATCAAGGTGTACCAGCCATCACGTTTGATAGATGAGAATGCCAAAGGGGAAAATGTCCAAAATGGCTGACATGCCAGCGACCGGTGCATATAGATTTAAGTAGGCTTTGCTGGTGGCAATCCACGTACAAGTCCTTGCATTGAAATCAAAGTAGTCTAAGTTAACTGAACAAAGCACCTTCTGAATAGGCTTGAATATAACACACAAAATCATCGAGAGTGCCTCGAGCAAACGAGTTAGAAAACACGCCTACGATGCGCTAGGACCTGAGGCAGGGACACGCCCTTGACATTGAATATTTACATAAATTACATTAAGTTAATATATACGAATTGTTGACTAACTTGGTTTACTTTGGACAGGGAAGGCCGGACGGTAAGTATGGGTAAGTCGTGCATGTATTTCTGTGCAAACACATGAAAAGGTGACAGAAGATAGGTTATGATATATGTCATGAAATTGATCCTAAGGCAAGATTAGAAAGACAATGAATGATAGACGGTGCACAAAGTAAATAGAATGTGTTTGGTAATGATAGTATTGTGGGCGAACTAGCCTTCCCACCAGTGCATAACAATGTACTGATAATCCCACAGTCTGCTTGCAAGACGCAGAAGGCGTCGTCGGGTGCGGAGCTTTCCTCGAACGTGCTAAGGTACGGAGCCAACTCTGGAGCCTTGGAGCATTGTAAGGAGCTGAAGCACCATATATACATAATGTATCGGAACTTCGCCATGAATCATTCCATCTTGTAAGCCACTTGGCACGCCTTTTATGTTTCAGAGAGAGAGAGGTTGAGCGATTTGTAATCTCGGCTTAGCGCCACTTGTAAACTTCTTGAATGTTAATAAAGATTTGAATTTGCTTCAATTTGTGTTCATTTACTTTCTGCTGCAAATGGGAACACTCTGCGCGACTCTGTGGCCTAGCTCAAATCGGCCATTTTTGTACTTAGCCATGCACGGGCGCAACCTAGGCCCGTGTGGCATCACGCCTTAGCGAGGACGATCGCTCCTGCGGGAGCATGACGTGACATGACTCTATGCCAGAGCTCGGTTTGACAAAGTATCCTGACATGGGTGAGACTCTACGTGGCATTGCATAGTTGTCGCTGGCTAACTTTTAATCATTGTAATGATGTAGGATGTTAGGTCAGTTTTTAAAAACATCTTGGCTTCTAGTGGTTTAGGTTTACGCCAACTGTTCAGCGTAGTGGTGAACATCTCTTCAATTCTCGTGCTGCTGTCAGCTGTACAGAAGTTGAAGCGTGCTACACTATGTTCGAAGGAAAGTCTTAGAAATCGATCTTGCCGCCAACATGTATTAAATGCTCCTCGTTAAGAGGGAATCCTTAATGAGCTAAATATAGCCATTTAATCGGCGTACCTATTTCGATAGCGTAGTCATTCAGGTGGCGTAGCCTTTCTGCTGGCGTAGTTACTCTGGGGGCAAGCGTAGCAACCTCAATGGCGTTGCAACCTGAAGTTCTTAAAGGTGCATGTTCCTTTGAGCGTAGTTCTTGATGACACATGTGATGCGTTGCATAGGGTTTGTCAGGCACATGGTCTTGAATATTCCATGCTTCTACATAATGCCCGACAATCTTCTCAAGTTTGTTACAACTTGTATCAAGAAGGATTATACGATAGTTCTCCATCTGATCGAGATCTTGTTTTGAGGTTGTTATTCCCGAAACAGATCTATATGGAAGAATGATCAGAATATTGAGATCATTTGCAAATAAATTTGCTCTCGATTCTGATTTAGCAACAATCAGAAGCAGAGACCTCTTGCAAATAAATTTGCTCTCTGTTCTGATTATGTAGGATTTCAGAGATCTCTTGCAAATTCATAGGACTTCGAAGATCTCTTGCAAATGAGTTTATTCTCCAAAAGTACCTGAACTAAGTTTTAGGACTTCGGAGATCTCTTGCAAACGAGTTTGCTCTCCAAAAGTACATGAACTGAGTTTTAGGACTTCGAAGATCTCTTGCAAACGAGTATGCTTTCCAAAAGTACCTGAACTCATAAAATACTACTTTTTTTCAGTTCTCTCTCAAATACAAACTGATAGAAAGATAGTGTTCTTCCTTGCAAACGTGATGCAATTGGGACAGAACATATTACAAATAGAAGAAGAAAGGAAAAGAAAAATAAAAAATTATTATTCTTGCTGAGGTAGTAAAGACCACCATTGCTCAAACGGGCTCCCTTGACTTTCTTATTTTTGTGCCCCTTCAAACGAGGCCAGGGGACTCTGTATATAGAGTGGAATGAGACTTATCTTCTTCTCCTATCCAATGTGGGACTAAAAGCAATATGCCTTTTTCCATGCTTCTATAAGACCCCCTTCAAAGTTTTTAAAACTTGGACAAGTTTTAAAATACTTTCAACAAGAAGCATGGACAGTAGAGCTGTTTGGGCACATAACTTTTTATTGTTTTTGGTGTGAGAATCCTATCAGAGGTAATATGGACGTGATATGTTTGGGTACTTTCACTGGAGACTTTATATGGACTTATCATCCTAAGCATACTCAGAACTAAGAACGGATGGTAAGTTGAGATGACATACACCATCAGAGGTATTATGGACGTGCTGGTGAAAAGTTAATTGGTAGGATATTTACTCAGAGGTAATATGGACATGGTAAACATAGAATCCCATTAAAGGTATTTTACTCAGTGGTTATGCGAACGTGGTAAGATATGACTTTGTAGGGATATAGAAAATAATTTAGAGGTGATATGGACGTGATTGTTTACTGTTGGGGGTATAGCGACATGGAGGTTGCTAAATAGTTATGTTTACTCAGAGGTAATGTGGACGTGGTAAACATCGTATCTATAGCATGTTATCTTAGTCAGAGGTTATGAGAACGTAGAAAGATATGACTGTGGAAATATATAGAAAACAATTCAGAGGTGATATAGACGTGGACGTTTTCTACTGGGAAAATGATGAAGGAATGTCTTAGAGCAGCTAGGCTCCAGAGACATATGATTATCAAGAGGTGTGAACCCGATTGTCGGTTTCATAGATACTTGTCGAGGATATGGTAATATAGAAATGCATGCAGAGGAACTTGTTGTTGATCGGAATCATTAGCAAGTCTTATCCTCATAGTCAAGGGTGAGGACCTTCGCGTTGATCATACTCTAGATGAAGTTTTTCAACACGTAGCAGTCTCATATTGCATGGTGGGTGCACCGATGGTAATGATAATACTTTGGATCATGCACCCTATCAACCTCGTCAGGGTATTTAGGGTCGGGTAATCTAATTTTATCACCCTTCATGATCACGTTTAAAAGCTCCATAACATCATCATTATTAAAGGAGTAAACCTCCTTTGGCTTGGGTATCGCTGCCGACTTCTGAGTGGATATCATCGAACCCTTGGAAATGCTGACGGTCAGTGCCTGCTTACCCTTGGAATCATGCCCATTATTGTTGCTGTTGGAGGGGCGCTTCCCTTTATCGTCGAACGAAGAGAAGTTGAGTCCCAGAAGACGAGCATCTCGGTCCTTTATTTCGGCACTCTCAGCACCGATAATGAGCGCGGTCTAGTCCTTGTACTGGGTAGAATCAACCATGAGTTTAACTGTCGGCGTCATGTTCTTGCGGCAAGAATCCATTAGTACCGGTTTAGGAATACTAAAAGGTAACCTTAAACATGCCTGACAGAAGCGTTCGATGTAAGCTCGAAGTGGCTCATTCTCTTTCTGGGTGATTTCCATAAGGGAAGACATGGTCATATCCATTCTGCCGTCATAGAATCGGGAAAGGAAAAGGTGTTTCAGATCCTTAAAGGAGGATACGCAGTGATCAGGGAGGCTACAAAACTATTCATAAGCTACCCCCTTCAATGCCTCCAATGAATAAACTCGTTAGCAAGGCGTCGTCCTTCGACAGGTGCCCAGTCATGGAGGAAAAATATGTCAGATACTGACGGGAAGACTTTTTTTCGTCAAACGACGCTAAAGTTTATGATTTATGCTTGGGGGGATAAACCACGTTGTTCCACTCAGGGGGATAGGGCTGCCTAATCTCCAGCTTCTGGCATTGCTCCTGCTTATCCTTGGCTACCATGCGAGCACGTAGCTCCTTCACCTGCTCAAATAGCTCTTTAATAGAACCAGGAGCAGGTGATTGAGGCAAGGTATGATGCTCAGCTCCCGACGGAGCGAATGACCTGGATAGGGTGTGATAATCTGTCCCCGAAGGTACTCGATGATGAGGTATATTTGACTCCCCATTGGCTCCTGGGTCAGGGCTTACAGATGTGGGAGCCCATATCGCTGGTTGGGCAGCCAGTATGTTCGGATGTCGAACACGACTTGAGTCAGGGTCTAAATGGAAGTTGATAGAGTTTTAAGGCCCGACTTCAAGGTGTCCATACGATGCACGAGGTCCAAAGCCCCCCTCATCTTCGTTTGCACCCCCAGTCATGTAAACAGGCATGACATGGGCTGAAGTGGGTGGCACGGCTGACATTTCACTTTCGGCCTCGCTCTCCTGCGGGAAGGTCGATCCCATGGCTTCCTCCTCTGAATCCCAGAGTTGGCTACCCCCAGCCGCATCGGTGTCAGTCCACTGGTAGATGTCCTCCTCTTTAAATGAGGGATTGTGGTGGATAACTGGAGTCTGACTACCCCCCAGTCTGTACCGTTGATGCTGCCTACACCTTGGATTAGGTATTCTGGAATACCCCTGCAGTGGGGATTATTGTTTTATTCTCTTTTGGTCAACTTTTTTATGAACTAGCCGAAGCCGGAGGATTATTGGTCTTTATATTTCTCTTGGGAGCAGGAGAACTGGATATGACATGACACGAGTCAACTGAAAGTTCTTCCTATCGACATCCACTTTCCGAGATATTGCCGGATGGGTGTAATAGGTTGCAGTCATTGGAATACAGACTGCCTTAGTGGTAGGGCCACCGTTTTGCAACAACAACAGTTGATAATGATACTAGCACAAGTATGCCCAACAGGGGGTGAGTTATACGTAGTACTTGTCTCCCTGCCCTACATTTGTAACTAATTATGTTACGGAAGTCGTGCAAGGGGAGATCTGTATTCACACCCACTTCATGCGCGCGGCCAAGCATTGCGCATAGATGTGATTGAGGACAGTGCGCTCTCTGTCTTACTCTGGGCGTATGAAATACACCTGAGTCATTTATGGAAGTTTTGTGAGGGAAGCCAACTTCACATGCACAATTAGACTGAACGTATGGGCATGTCACAATGTTTGCCCCTGGCTTGGTTCATGTGCACAGGATGCGCCCAAGTGCCAGGGGGACTTTAGAGACTGATTCACTTTATGAACATAGGCCATGGAATCAGTTCGATACTGTAACTACTTGTTTTCAAAAATGAGGGTAATTTTAAACTTTTGTAAAATTGATTATTAATAATAGGTTTAAATCATGTTATTAATTTATTGGTGATTTTGATTATTTTAATTTAATTTAAATTGATGTATTATAATTTTGGTCATTTTATATTTTAATATTTTAAGAATTTTTATATTTTAATATTGTATTTTCGGGTTTAGTTTGATCGGGTTTGAGTTTTGGCTCATTTCGACTTGTGTTAGTGACCCGGGAAGCTTAGACTCTAGTTGGAACCCAGAGTTTAGCTAGACATGGCCCATAAATCCCACTAATTAGTATAGTGTATTTAGACTAATCCTATATGACTTAATTGGTCCATTTGGTCATTTAAACTTGACCCTCTTAGCCCCAAACTTCCACATAAGACAAAATTGACTCAAAGGGGCCTTGGAGGGCATTTTGGACATTTGCCAAATGCCCCCAAACCCCTCAAATCTGGCCGACAGCAAGGAGACCTATCTCCACTCCATTTTCTTCATATCTTGTTCTTCTTCTTCTCCTTTGAGAGTTCCTTTCCAAACCAAGCCAAAATCCTTTGATTTCAAGCTCCAAAGTAAGTCAAATCTCTTCTAATTCTCTTCCATACTCTAGATCCCTCTCTAATCTTGGTGCTAACCCTTGTTTATCTTTTATTGTGATTTTTATCTAGGTAGAACCTAGCATGGAGGGGTTGGAAGCATAGAATTGGCTCTTGACCCAAAAAGAACCAATTTTGGGACTTTTCTTGGGATTCCAACTCCTAAAAGGTAAACCCTAACTCTAACTCTTGTAATTACTCCTATTTAGTGTTATTTTCATATTAAAGGATGTCCGAGGCGTAGGACAACCCATTAGAAGATGTTTGGAACCCATTGGACTCAATTCGGGACTTTCGGGCTAGGTTTAGTGCCAATTTTGGGAAAAATCCTAAATTGACATATTTGGATGTTACCCCTAACCTAATTAGGTTAGTTTGGGTGAGATGAGGCTAGGTACGTGTCCATATTTGGATACGTGGGGTCGTTTTGAGAGAAATCATAAAAATAGGCTTTTTCGGAGTTTTCGGATTCCAACACACGGGTGACTTTTTGCACCGACAATAGAATCGGCAAGTTAGTACTTCGAATAGGTTCTAATCATTATTTAAACTCGTGGGTAGATTTTGGGCCAAATCCGGATAGGTTTGATGTCCTATCAATATCGCGAATCGGACACCCGGAGTCGCCAGAATGGCCATTTAGCCATTCTGGCCTCGTTTCTCGTTTTCGCTCGCGTGCGCGAGTTAGATTTCTTGTGTGGAGAACGTGTCTTGGCCCTAGAGGGTAGAATTGTAAGAATTGGGAATTCAGATAAGGTTTTGGGTCCTTTAGGAGTATATGTGTATGTGTGTGTGATGGTAGTGGTGGTGTTGGTAGTGTGTGTGTGGTGGTAGTGGTGGTGTCGGTAGTGTGTGTGTGTGTGGTGGTAGTGGTGGTATTGGTAGTATGCATGTACGTATGTATGTGTGTGTGAGTGTGTGTGTGTCCATATATATAGATATCCATATGTGTGTGTGTCATGTATATATATATAGATATGTATGTGTGTGTGGTTTATATATATATATATTTTTTTTGTGTTTATATATATGTGTATGCATCCATGAATAGTGTGTGTGTCTATATATGTAGATATGAGTGTGTGTGAGTGTGATATATATGTATATATATTAGAGAGGGATATACATAGATATATATATATATATATATATATATATATGTTATAGAGAGAGTAAACTTAGAGAGGGAATTAAAGAGAGAGTTAAGGGAATTAGAGAGGGAGTTAGAGAGGGAGAAAGTGAAGAGCAACACAGCATCAAGGGGGGGGGGATAGGGGCTACTGTCCCCCCTCCAAAAAACAGCAATAAATAGCAGCAGTAGCAGCAATAAAGCAGCAGCAACAGCATCATGCAATTACCCCCCTTTTTACCCCCTTAAACCCCCATTTCCCCCTATATATACACCAATATTACATATATACCTACATATATACTCCTATATAACCATATTATCCCCCTAAAAATGGCCTATGAGTGGGTTTGTGGAATGAGATTAGAGAGTTAGAATTAGAGGGTTAGAGTTTAGCTAAAGAGAGAAGTAGGAGATAGTGGGATAGTGAGTGGAAGGGTGATTTTGAGTTCCGAGTGTCGGAACACGTCCAAATTTGAATGAGACTTAGATAATATAAGATAGAGTTTGTGGGTAGGCTCCTAAGTTAAAATTGGGGTTTAGTTTGGGATTAGGAGAATGATATCTCATGATACCATTGAGTATCCTCGATACTCAAGATAATGAGATTTTTATCCTTTTTGACTTTTAGATATCAAGATACCATGATACGGTATCGAGATTCTAGGAGAGGGTTTAAATACCATAATAGAGAGTGGGGAAAAGCTTAGGATGAAGTGGGTAAGCCTAGAGTGGGAGTTAGAAGCTAAAGTGGGATTTTTACTAAGATAATGGGTAAATCAACAACATGGACCGTAAGATGGACTGGATGTCCACTTTACCTAGAAAACTTGGTAGGTAATATTAGTGTAGGTTAGTATCCTACTACCCTAGGAAGCCGGGAGTGGAACTCCTAAGGAAAAGCTACTTGGCCTTAGTAATTGGGGTAGAGAGGGTAAACGGGATAAGTATGGATAATACTCATTTCACAACATATGGATTTAATACCTTAAGATATAGCTAAAATTACGTTATTATGGTTGGTAATGGTTAGGAATATGGGACTTGGACTAGTTTTGACTTTGGTTGTCCACGGTTGACTATTTTGACCAAAAGTCAACCGTAGCCTAAAATTTACTAGAACTTGACCAAACTTGACCAGTTGACCCAAAGTCAACTGTTAGTCAACGTTAGTCAAGTTTGACCTAAAGTTGACCTAAAGTTGACCTAGAGTTGACCTAGGATTGACCAGAGTTGACCAGTTGACCAAAATTCAACTATAAGTCAATCTTTGACTTAAATCGACCTAGTTTAATTTTGTTTGACTTGCATTGACCCAGTATGACTTTGTTAGACCTAATGACTTAGATTGACCCTGTACAATCTAGTTTGACCTTGTTTGACCTAGATTGACTTAGTTTGGTGTGTCTTGACCTATTTTGACTCAGTATGACTTAATTTCACTTCCAAACTATTATATTGATACAATATTCCATCTATAGGTCCTCGAGGCACTGTTCTTGGACTCAGTCGACTTATCCATCACATCACAGGCGAGTACATTCTCTGATAATATTTATGTTTTATGATATCGTCTTTGTTTCTAGTATTTAGTGTAGATATCCTTGTTCTCTTGACACATTGTTCACACGGATTGGTATTTGTCTGGATCCCGTCATAAGATGTTATTCCTCTTATATATGGTATGCCTTATGTAAGTCTTCCTAGTTCCTTGTGCATTTTATAAACAGGATTCCTGCGAAGGCTAGCTACCTTCTCATAGAATCATGTGTCATGACGTGTCATGACTGGATCCACTATATGTCAGGGATGGGGGTGTTAGCGTAGATATGTGATCAATACCCCATAGTATTATATTGTATCATCATTGTATAGTGTTAATCATACACTCACGTATGATTAGCCAGACCAAACATTGTATCAAGTTCTAAGCCGATCATATGTTGAAACTAGTGCTAAACTCACATAGATAGCAGTTCCAGATTTTTTGTACATGTTATACACTGTTCTCTTGTCTTATCTTATTACAGTTTTGGATATACCCTGTCAGGATGCATGTACGCTCTACTTTACCTAGTATATTCTCTCTTTCTACTGCTATATTTTTCAATATTGTATAACTAGAACTGTTGTTTGAGATTTTGTACTCGTTCCATCCTGACTGGATATGTTGAAAAAATATTGCAGATGACGGTGAGGAGGATTGCTGTACCTACTACGGTCCGGTTGACGTAGTGGGCTTAGACTTGGAGACCTTGGTTCAGCAGGACTTAGATCCCCACGAGCCTCTAGCTTAGTTTAGTTAGAATAGACATTTTGGACTGGACCTTATCTCCAGCTTGCTACTTATGTTATTATATTATATTTGAGATTGTATAACCATATTAGTTTGTGACTCTCTCTCTCTTCTCTTGTTGTTGAGCTGGATATTGCACTTGTGGTTTTTATCTATCTAGTTTTCGTACCATGATTCTTTCAAGATTGTGATTGAGTTTATCAGTATTTCATACTATATTTCTCCGTACGGAGATGACAGGCTATTATACTATTTGTTGGCTAGTAGACCTACAACGTTCTATGCCGTTTTACGGTGTAGGCTGGGCGTGGTCACGCACTTGTGCCCCTACCTAGGGTGCGGGTCGTGACAGATACAGTTTACCATCGACCGCGTGCGTGACCGTTAGCGCGCATCTCTGGTCGTCTGTTGGCATAGCACATTGAACGCGTAGCGCTCGTGCCGCCTTGGACTTCTTCGTATTAGCCTACGAAGGCGCGTAGTACTCAGAGTCCAACTTTTCCTTGCCAGAATGACAAGTAATCCTGTCAAAGACATAAAGCTGCCTGGGCGCAGTCAACCCCCTGCGCAAGCGGATATATGTGCCTCCCCTCTTCTTATTTAGAGCCTTAGTCTGGGCGTGGGTGGTTTAGGAATCAGGAGCATTGCCTTGCTTTCCAATCTCATGCACCGCTTATGGAGTATCTTTGCTATTAGCAGCAAGGGAAGACTTTACAAGTGTAGATCGTACGCCTTGGGTCTGCTGTGCTTCGGGCGTAGCCTTCTTGGCATTGGTGCACAGCTTAGTACCTTTGGGCATTCAGACTCGGCGAGCCTTCTTCGAGTTTGACAGTCGCTTCGAAAGACTCGTACTGTCTTCAGTGAGAAATTCTTCATAGGCTTACTGGTTGAAGCGCACGACCATCATCTTTTGAGAAGATCCGAGCATCACTACCTTCTCGTTAGAAGAAAAGGACGTCCCCAGCAGAGTTGCCAGCTTGTTTGCTATTAAAAAGTATTTTAAGAAACCTTTATATCAACAAACAGAACAAGTACAAAAAGTTGACCCTCAACAGTATAATTTTTCCTGGAAACTAGTGACGATGGAGACTGAACTTTGGTTCCTTTACTCTGTTGACGGTCAGTCGATGAACAAGAGAAAACTACAAGTCTTCTTATTTGATTTGCAAGGAGGAGGACAATTCAGCCCTTTGAAGTGTGGGTTGTTTGCCATTAATTATCAAAACAAGAATTACAGAGAAACTCGATTTGATTGCAAACTTTGGAAGTACAAAAGAGAGCCTAGAAAGAAATCCTAGGAAATAATCTAAGTACAATTGTTTAGTTTTGCTTCTGGGGGTGACGGTGGAGGCTCGGGAGAAGTGTAGGAACTCTGTCTTACTTCTTGGAATATCAGACACAGTCTTTGCCCTTGAGAAAATTGTCAGCCTTTTGCATGGGTGTGGTACCCTGCTATTTATAATGATTTTAAGATGAAGCTTATTTTCGGCCGTATAGACGGCCATGTGGCTGCGTGGTTGTAACAGCACACGAAGACTCGATCTTTGGCTGCCAGCTGGTGGTTTGTTGAGATTTTTTGTTGGAGCAAATCTGGGTGGTTGAGACTTGGTCAACTTGCCACGTGCCCTATCACAGAATAGAATCAATCTGCTTGGGTCATTTTGGACCACATAGGTCTTTTAGTGCTCGGCCATGCTGGGCCGCATAAGACTCATGCGGCTCAGGTCGCAGTCTCCCTTAGCCACCTATCCCACCAACAGTGCAACCAGTCTGCATTAAGCTTGGAGACTTTTAGGCCGCATAGATCGTGCCCTCTGGGCCGTATAAGGCTCATGCGGCTCATGTCACAGTCCCTCTTAGCTTTGGAGACTTTTGGGCCGCATATACCTTGTATTTTGAGCCGCATAAGGCTCATGCGGCTCAGGTCGCAGTCCCCTGGCTGCATGACACCCCTGCGGAACATGCCTCGGACCGCATGAACTCTCAGACACGTGGGCCCTAGGTTCAGGCACGTGGGCTCTATGTCTGGTGACATGACACTTTTTTTTGTTTTTTTGAAAGGTCACGTCTTATATTCATTTTTTTGTCAGGATGTGCCAGAATTGTCAGCTTTGTTAGGTGTCAGCTTTGTCAGAGGGGCTTCTGCGGTTGATCAGCTTGACCGCATAAGTAGCTCTTCCCTTTGCGGCCTGTGTCAATCTGTTTGAGACAATAAGATGAGCCGCATAGAATTTGGGGCATTTTGGACCGCAGAGTTTGTCATGCGGCTCTTCCTTCTGTGGACTAAATTATCCTGGCCCAGAGCACCCATGCGGTCAGTTTTCTTTTATAAAGTGATCTACATGAACCCCATCTTTTCCATGCTTCTACAAGACCCCCTTCAAAGTTTTTAAATTACAAATTTGGAATACTTTGAATAAGATAGCGATATCTCAAGTCGTAGGGAGGCTTCGAGCCATGGAGAGATTTCGAGCCGCAGGAAGATCCCATCCAGGCTGTCTAGCTGTCATTGCTATATTTGCTCTGATTCGATTTTGGATTTGGGGCAGCCTTTTGGTTACAAGGGATAAAATCCCAAGAGTCATCATTATCTTCTAGTGGATACGAGAATCGAAGCGGCGTCTATCAGTTTATTCTCTTTTGAAGACCTATAAATATGGGCCAAACTGCGGAGAGAGAGCTTCTTCTTTTTTTCTTTCAACTTCTCCTCCTTCGGCTTAATCATCTTCGTCGCCCTTTATGCTCTAGTCAGCCATGGCTCCAAAAGCTTCTAAATCGATCGGCGCTGCGGCCAAAGGAAGGGACCCGCCTCTCCGTCGAGAGCTACGAACTCTCCTCCCGTTTATTCCGACGTGCAGCCCCCCATTAAGGGTAAGGATGGTGGGAGAATGATAACTTGAATTTAAATGGCCATGTTGTATGCTTTGTGCGCAGGCCTGTCATGTATCGCCTCTGTGCTTTGGCATAATCGGTGCGTGTCCTATCTCACTGGACCACATGCATTCTGTGTGATGGGGCTGCATAGACTGAGCCGCATAAGCGTCACTGAACCGTATGGATGTCTCATGACAGAGCCACATGAGCGCCATATAACTGAACCGCATGGATGCCTCATGGCCGAGCCTCATGAGCATTACATAACTGAACCGTATAAGTGCCTCATGATCGAGCCGTATGCACGTCACAGAACTGAACCGTATAAGTGCCTCATGACTGAGCCGCATGCACGTCACAAAACTAAAATGCGTAAGTACCTCATGACTGAGCCGCATGAGCATCACATAACTGAACCGCATAAGCTTCACCCGACTAGGCCGCATATGCATCTCATATTTTTAAGCCGCATGCGCACCCTTCACAACTGGATCGCATAAACTCTGCCCAACTGGGCTACAAATGCCTTATTTGATTTGAGCCGCATTGCTCATCACCACTAGGCCGCATAGCTGAAGAAGGAACCCATTCACTTTGTTTTCCTCTAACTATATTCCTTCTTTGACCTTTACAGTGAACTTGCCTACAGCTCTATCAGGGGAGCTCTTGATAGGGTACGCTCAGTCTGCTTTGGGTGTGAGATTTGACCATATAGTCGAACACGTGTCGACTCAGATTACCCAGGTCAACCTGAGGCCAGGTTAAAAGATCAGGGGCCAATAATTCTCTACTCTACTCAGCATGATAAATTTCGAAAAATTGGGGGACACTCATCTGAAGCCTTCATTTTTATTCGGAGACGCTTTAACTGTCTCCAACCCAAGCATACTGGAGATATCTGAGAGCTGGAATTTTTTTCCAACGGAGTAGTGGTTCACCTTCCTCAGATGGATCGCCATTTCCCCTATCAGGTTTTAACATGGTGCCTATCGAGAGACGAATGACGGATCCCATAACTCAGGACCGGCAGGGAGTCTTCATAGGCAATATCTATTATAATAGACGAGCGCGGTCGGCGATCACGACCGAGGAGCCAATCAGTTATTCTGTTGTCGACTAGCCCCCCGGCAGTTTCATAAATGAGATGAGGTCCAATAATCGGTTCTCTGAAGCTGACACCTTCTTGAACAGATTGCTCGTAAAGGGTCATATCCCGTGGGCAAACTATCGCGGCTGAATTGGATGCATCGTTCCCCTCCGTGGGTCAACTTGACATCCTGGATGCTGACGGTGTATCAGGATACTTTACAGCAGCTCGGCCTCTACTATGCCATAAGGGTACCTGCTACGGTCTTCCTGTGAACCCAAGGCTATTCATAGCACTCCTCGAGATGTACAACCGTCGTACGGGCCTTTTCTTACACACTACTGGGGAGATGGGCGCTCGCTCTCACACGAGATGCTTGACGTCTCCAAGTTGCCCTGGGGAGACAAAGTTTACGAGGATATACTCCCAAAAATGAGGAATTTAGAGAGTTAGAGCACGTTCTCCGGGTTCCTTGCCGTTTACCGGGAAATGCAATGTCATCATAGCACTTGTCAGCAAATGTCGAAGAAAAGGGATGAAAGCTCTGAAGGGAACCTTCCCCACCAAGGCTTGGATCAGTTATCTGTTCAACCTTGGGGCCTTGAGCCGGGTTGCCCCTTGGAGCCTTAGACTCAGAGAGGTGGCCGCTCAGGTTCAAAGCGCCAAGAGGAGTAAAGCTTCCGGTGACAGATTCGGGAGCCAGACTGACACCTTTAGTTATTCTATCAAGATACCCAACTTTGTCCAATAAGGCCATCCTGGCTGGGTTTTTGATGATATGGCTGAGGACCTGTGTGGTCTCGGAGGGTTTTGGTTCTATTGAGAGAATCAGCCGCAACCTGATCCTCCATGCTGTCAAGCTAGTCTTTGGAGGTAGGCTAGCTCTACTCCCAGCCCATGGTGTGCAGCATTCATCGAGGCCTTCGTATCTTTACGGCCAAGCCATAGTTCATGACATTATGAAGGATTTCAACCGAATCGAGCTGCCCTAACCATTCTCTGATGGGGTGGCTACTAATGCACTGCCCCTCTCTGATGCGGCCTGGCCCCGAGGGTAACGCGACGGCCGAAGATGCCTTCATCTATCAGTACCATGACATGCCCTGGACCAGTTCAACCGTACCCGACCGCCGAGTCGCGCTCGCATGGATGGACAACTACTCCTTTTTTGTGTCGGTCCCATCTTTTACCGACGAGAAAATGAGGCGCTTTCATCTGATGGCGATGTCGTGCCCAGATCCTATCCGAGAAAATGTTCCGCTGGTTGCAGAATATCCGCTCTGCACATATGGTGTACTGCAACCGCAACGTCGTCTTCTTAGAACCTTACCCACCCAGCCGATACTCTCGGCAATTTGGGTACTGCCAGTAATTCTTGGACAACCCCAGTCCCTGCCTCGATTATGAGGGCGGCATCCTGGATGGCATCCGGGCCTGGCATTACTACAGTACAGTCCTTACCTAAACCAGCTTCTGTCTGCCCGACACTGGGGGCTCGGGCGCATCTCGTACCTGGCGGCCCTCCACCATGTCTCCGTGAATGGGCCTCCCCGCGATTTCGATGCAAGTACCAGTTTCATTACCAGTACCATGTTGGGTAAAATACGAGAAGCCCAAAAAAGGACCAGGACAGGGAAGGCGAAGGCTATCGAAGTCTCTAACTCTGATTCTACTGATACGGAAGAGGAGGATGAATATGACGATCCATGACTCCCTGCGAGTACTTCGGTGACGCGCTTGCCTTATCCTATGCCGAGTCCTTCGAGTAAGCGAAGTAAGCGTGGACCCTCCATCGCCGATAGGCCTCGTTCCCAGAAGCGGGTCGCGATTTGGATCCGTGGGCCTGACGTCGCGGAAGGAGGCAACGATGCCGAAAACATCTCGAAGGTAAATTTTATCCTGACAGACCACCATGTTACTTTTGGGACATTATCTTATTGTTCCTTTTTTGCAAGCTTTGGAAGAAATAAACCCTCCAGAGCCTGATGCTGCTTCCGAGATTTCTCCAGCTACGGATACCCTGGTCAGAGAAGGTGCGAGCAGTCACTCCCACTTTTCACAAATAGGGGTAAAAGTCATTTTTGCATTTTTGGGAATTTAGAAATTTTTATTTAATTATATTGTTATTTGGGATTTTTTAGAGTCGGATTTGAATTTCAGCTCATTCCGACTTGTATCGGGGACGCGGGGTAGCTTAGACTCTGATCGGGACCCAAACTTAAGTTAGACATGGCCCATAAATTCCCACAAATTAGTCTGGTACCTTTAGACAATTCCTCCGAGACTTAATCGATTATTTGCAGATTTTAACTTGGTTTTTTTGACCCCAAAAAATTGCTTAAGTCAATTTGACCTAAAGGAGGCTTGGAGGGCATTTTGGACATTTGCCAAATGCCCCCAAACCCCCTACTATGGCCGGCCACCATGGGGAGGATCCATCTCCACTCTCAAGTTCTTCTCGTTTTGAGTTTTTCCCAAAACCTAGACCTAAATTTGAGATTTGATCTCTAAATCTTCCAATTTTTCCCAAATTTCCTCCATAGATCCTCTCTACACCATCAAGGGAGGGTGCTACCAAAGTTTGGGAGAAAAGTGCAAGGTGGAAGTGTCATTTCCCTAAGAATCTTCATGTCGGAGAGAGTTTCGTTAGGAATCACTCCTAATAGGTATTTATCTATCATCTAAATCTATTTCCCACGAATTTTACTTGGTTTTGGAACCCATCGGAATTACCCATGGTTGTGTCCCTTTGTGTCAAGGTTAGAGGCCTATGGGAGACTCCTAGGAGGACTAGGATGTGTGTTTGTGTCCATGTATCCATGTGTAAGTGTGTGTCTATGTATATATGTATATTTATATGTGTGTGTCTCCATATATATATATATATATATATATATATATATATATATATATATATATATGTGTGTGTGTGTGTGTGTGTGTGTGTGGTGTGTGTGTTTGTGTGTGGTGTGTGTGTGTGTGTCCATATATATAGATATCCAAAAAAAAAAAATATATATATATATATATATATATATATATATATACTATAGATCTATATATATATATATATAGACATATATATATAGATATATATATATATATACATATATATCTATACTATATATATATATATTGTGTGTGTGTGGTGGTGTGTGTGTGTGTGTGTGTTGTGTGTGTCTATATATAGATATAGGTATCCATATGTATGTGTTAGTGTTGGTATCTATATATGTAGATATGAATGGGTGTGTGAGTGTGATATATATATATATATATAATATATATATTTTTTTTTTTTTTGAGTGTGATAATATATATATATATATATATATATATATATATATATATATATATATATATATATATATATATATATATATATATATATATATATATATATATATAGTGGGATAGAGGAGGAGTTATAGAGAGGAATTAGAGGGAATGAGAGGAAGAGACTGATGGGTGAGAAGAGAGGGAGAGAGTAGAGCATTAGCAGCAACAAAGGGGGGGGGGGGAGTTTGGGGCTGCTGTGCCCCCCCCCTCCCCCCAAACAGCAGAAATTGCAGCAGTAGCAGTGGGTAAAACCCCCATTTAGCCCTTTAACCCCCCCCCCCCCCCCCCCCCCCCCCCCCCACAAACCCCCTATATACATATATATACCTACATATATACTCCTATATATAACTATATATATCCCCCTAAAAATGGCCTATGAGTGGGTTTGTGAAATGAGATTAGAGAGTTAGAATTAGAGGGTTAGAGTTTAGCTAAAGAGAGAAATAGGAGATAGTAGGATAGTGAGTGGAAGGGTGATTTTGAGTTCCGAGTGTCGGAACGCGTCCAAATTTGAGATGGGACTTAGATATATGAAATAGAGTTTGTGGGTAGGCTCCTATGCTAAAATTGGGGTTTCCTTGGGGATTAGGAGAATGGTATCTCATGATACCATTGAGTATCTTTGATACTCAAGATAATGGGTAATTCAACAACATGGATCGTAAGATGGACTGGATGTCCACTTTACCTAGGAAGCTTGGCAGGTAATAATAGTGTAGGCTAGTATCCTACTAGCCTAGGAAACCGGAAGTGAAACTCCTAAGGAAAAGCTACTTGGCCTTAGTGTTGGAGTGGGAAGGGTAAACGGGATAAGTAGTGATAATACCCATTTCACAACATATGGGTTAAATACTTTAAGATATAGCTAAAATTAGGATATTATGGTTGGTAATGGTTAGAAATAGTGGACTTGGACTAGTTTTGACCTTGGTTGACCACGGTTGACTATTTTGACCAAAAGTCAACCAAAAGTCAACCGTAGCCTAAAATTTACTAGAACTTGACCAAACTTGACCAGTTGACCCAAAGTCAACTGTTAGTCAATGTTAGTCAAGTTTGATCTGAAGTTGACCTAGAGTTGACCTAGGGTTGACCAGAGTTGACCAGTTGACCAAAAGTCAACTATAAGTCAACTGTTGACTTAAATCAACCTAGTTTAATTTTGTTTGACTTGTATTGACCCAGTTTGACTTTGTTAGGCCTAATATGACTTAGATTGACCTTGTACAATCTAGTTTGACCTTGTTTGACCTAGATTGACTTAGTTTGACGTGTCTTGACCTAGTTTGACTTAGTATGACTTAATTTTACTTCCAAACTATTATATTGATACGGTATTCCATCTATAGGTCCTCGAGGCACTGTTCTTGGACTCAGTCGACTTATCCATCACATTACAGGCGAGTACATTCTCTGATAACTTTTCTAATTTATGATGATTGTTATAATTCATGTAATTAGTGTAGATATGCTTGTTCTCGACACATTGGTCACACGGATAGGTATTCATGGATTCTGACATGAGATGTCATTCCTCGTTATCTTGGTATATCTTGTGGAAGCCCCCTTGTAGTTCTTGTACAGTATATGGACACCGATTCTCGAGAAGACTTGCTCCCTTCTCGCAGAATCCCGTGTCGTAACGTGTCTTGCTTGGATCCCCTCTACCAGTCGGGGGCGGGGGAGTATTAGTGTAGATATGTGGTCAAGCCTATTGTGCGCCTATTGTGCATAGATTGATTTTGAGTGTTGATCATACACCCCACGTATGGTTAGCCAGGCCTGTTACTATTGTGCAATGTCCCAAGCCGGCCATATATTGTAGCTAGTACTCACACACCTAGATAGATGATTCTTGATTCTTGTACATGCCATGATCAGTTTTACTTGCCTTGTTTTAGCTCTAGATTTACAGCTTACTATGCCATGATACTCACATGTACATTCCATGATTTCTTGTATATACTCTCTATTTACAGTCTTATAGCTTTTGTCATATCTTGTGAACTGTTGTTAGTTGATTGTATTCGTTCCATCCTGACTGGATATGTTGACAAAATATTACAGATGACGGTAAGGAGGATTGCTGTACCTACAACGGTCCGGTTGATGTAGTGGGCTTAGACTTGGAGACCTTGGTTCAGCAGGGCTTAGCTTCGCCCGATGAGCCTCTAGCTTAGTTTAGTTAGAGTAGATATTTTGGACTGGACCTTGTCTCCAACTTGCTACTTATGTTTATGTTATTATATTTGGGATTGTATAACTATATTACTTTGTGTCTCTCTCTCGTTGTTGAGCTGGATATTGTACTTGTGATTTTTATCTATCTAGTTTCGTGCCATGATTCTTCCTTCTAGATTGTGATTGAGTTTATCAGTATTTTATATTATATACCTCCGTGCGGAGATGACAGGTTATTATATACTGTTTGTTGGCTAGTAGACCTACAGCGTTCTACGCCATTTTGACGGTGTAGGCTGGGCGTTGTCACGCACTTGTGTCCCTACCTAGGGTGCGGGTCGTGACACATTTTTAGTGGTGGCCCATGCAGGTCGAAAGTCGCAATTAGTGCGATGTCGTAGTGGCGCTCGACTTAGAGTGCTGTTACGAGCCTGCGGTACGTATCTAGGATAGGCTATAGTCTAAGTTACTCAATCACAAAATAGAAAAAACTTCCAATTGCTGATCTTTTAACTGTCCTTTTTGATATTAATTTTTGCATTCTAATTGTCCTCCTTGATATAATATTTCATGTGCCATATTGATTTCCTTCTTTTATTCTACCTTCAGGATGGTGTAGACCAGGTCCCAGCATCCTGAGTCCGCGGACATGGAGAGGTCTGCTATGACTCGCGGACCTGATCCAGACACTCCTGTTGCAGTTGGGGTGTCGACAGCAGCTCTTGGGGGTGCTCCTCCGCCAGTTTCGAGGACTGACCCCGTGGTTTCTACGACTATTTCGGCCGCAGTACCAGTGGTTGATAGGGGCACTCTTCCTCCTTCTGCACAGCGGATTCCTCCGCCAGTTGCAGACGTACTTCCACCTCCACCTCCTCTGCCTACCGACATGGGGCAGATGCTTACTTTTCTCCAGCAGATGCTGGAGACTCAGAGAGTCCAGGCTGAGGCTCAGCAGAGGCAGACAAACACGATGCGTCAGGGCATGGAGGATGCCCATCAGTTGGCCCTTGCAGCCGTAGAGCAGAGGGCTCCACATCTTGGGGCACGTCAGAGGTACAAAGATATTCAGGACTTCAAGAAGCTCGGGCCCCGTGACTTTAGCGGGACCGAGGGTGTGATCTATGCCGATGATTGGCTCGAAGATATCGAGCGGCAGATGAGGGCCTTCCGCCTTGCAGACGACCTGAAGGTCGAGGCGGTGGGTTTGCAGTTGCTAGACATTGCACGTACCTAGTTCAGGAACGAGCCAGCCCTTGCTGGGGAGGGCCATACTTGGGCCGAGTTCAAGCTTCTCTTCAAGGAGAAGTTCTTTTTCCCTACAGATAAGATTGACCTGGTGAGGCAGTTCCAGGATCTGCAGCAGGGCAGTTTATCTGTGGAGGAGTACGTCGCAGAGTTCGGCCGTCTGAGCCGATACGCGGAGTACATGGTTCGTGACCCGGAGATCAGGGCAAGCCATTTCAGGGAGGGGCTGACCTGGGATATCAAGATCCTCATTCTCTTCTTTTATGAGACTTATACCCAGATCAATGCGGAGGCCCGCAAGGTAGAGCGGGAGTGGGGCTTGAAGCCCAAGAGGGATCGCGATCTTTTCTTGGGGGCTACTAGCAGCCCGGGGGCTGCTAAACGCCCTCAGCTTCAGCATCGTTCTTTCCTGCATCACCAGCTACAGGTTCAGGCCAGAGCACCGGTTCAGCAGGTACAGCACACTCAGCAGAGGCAGGCACAGCATGGGGCTTTTTATAACTTCTGCAAGAAGCTTGGTCACACTTTTGAGGTTTGCCGAAAGAGGCTAGGAGTGTCTCTTTTGCGGCGGCGCAGGCTGTCACGTCCCGTACCCGCTTTTTCGGATACGAGACGTGTCCAAGCCAGCCTACGCCGCAGGGTCGGCGGTAGAACGCTGTCAAGCCCACAAAAAATAAATGCTCAAGAAATAACATTTGCTGCTCATTCACATTTCTAAATTTATTACAATATTTACAACATTTATATTTAAAGAAAAATACAATGTTCTCACAATTAATGAAAATGACAACTAGTTCCACTATCTAGGTCGGCCTCAGCATACCCTTGTCTTTCCAGTGCTAAGAGTGATCGCGACTAACCTGAAAAATGTTGGTTTCCAGTCAGGAATGGAACAAGTACACAAACCGACGACAATGTGAAAATACAATAGAATTAACAAGACATGAAAATAACATATGGAATATGAAATCTACAAAGTAACTGATGACATGGCACGGTGAAGAATAAAAGGAAAAATAAAAGACAACTACCTATGTGGTGTGAAATATCATTTTCAACATGTGAACGTCTAGGGGTAAATAAGGCACACTGCACGTGCCATGTGCAGCTGCTAGCATTCACGAAAGACACGGGGATAGTTCTGGGTAGTCCACATGTCTACTAAGATATTTTCCCTCCCGACTACTCCGTGTGACTAGCGTGTCAACAAGCAGCAAGATATATGTATAGACATGAAATGAAAAGACTACTATGAATCGAAAGCAATCAGAAAGTGTACTTGCCTGAGGTCCTTAGCTGGTGAAACCAATAATACTATACTACTCAATGAGCCACAATCAGCCAACACATGTAGAAGTCTCCAGATGCTGAAATAAATAGTACCAATGTTCTCAAAATAGTCAAATTAGCTAGGATTTCCTGTCATTAAGTCCAATTCTGGACATATGGGCAAAACGGTAATTTCGGGTCAAAACAGTGTCCGCCGTTGGACCCGCTTTGCACCAAAAAGCGTGCCAGAGTCAACGGTCTCTAAAGTCGTCAAACTATATGTTAACAGGTCTAGTTTTTCGATACGAACCGAACCATATGTCCAAAGTTGGATTTCGACTGGCCGTGCACAAAATCGCCCGTTGAGTCGGACCGTGGGGCCCGCAAAAACGATGTTCCGATTCAACTGTCTCAGAATTCGACCAAACATGGCATACAGTACCAGAAAAATGATACGGTCCTATTGGCGTAAGTTTTGTCTCAATCTGACGAACGTGCACGAAGTAATTGAAAAACTTGCACAGAGGCCGATACGGTGAATTTCGACGGATATGCATCAAATTCGTCGCGCACACGCAACCAATTTGAATTCCATCAAAGTCCACACGACCACGAAACCATTATGCAGCTTTTGATGCTTTCGGTTCGCGATCACGTCGCCCGGATTGGCGGGATGCACGTCGTGTGGATGAATTTCTAAGTTTTCAAAAACAATTTTCTCAGTTTTTTCCTGATTTTCAGATTGGTTTTAAACATAATTTAAACCACTAGAAAATAAACTAAAAGTGGGGTCTCAATCTCGGTTATGTTTTCTACAAGGGTGTTCAAGCAGTTTTCCAAGTTTGGGTTTCGGGACAGTTTCTATAATCCAAAATTCAAGATTTTTCTCGATTTTGGGAATCGATTTGCGATGCGCACATCGTAAATTATTCAAATCTATTTAAAGAGGATTGAGGGTGTATAGGTTATGGACATACCAGCAAAATCGGATTACGAAATGATCCATCCCACGCGGAGATAATGAGGCACGAAGTTTCTCTCTCCACCCGCTTTTTCTGTTGTGGTACTCTGCTTCGTGCGCGCGCTCGGTCGTCCGGCCTGCCGTCGGTGACTCGTGGCCGGCCGCTGGCCACGTGGGGTGGCTCCAGTGGATCGCCAGATTGGGGTCGGCGGAGGGTGGTTAGGGTTTATCAGTTTTCTCAGCCTCTCTCTCGGTTTCGATTATGCAAACACGGTTTATATAAAGTTGCTTGTGGGGACTTGGCTGCTACGCTAGGTTTGGGAGTTCAGCTGGGTCCTGTGGGGACTTTTGTCGCAGGTTGGGCCGGGCTAAACTGAGTTGGAGTTTATTAGGATCGGTTTTGGGACTGCTTAGTCGGGCTGGGATATGAATATGGAACCTAAAAGAGGGAAAGCAACAGTAAGATGCTTTCCAAAGTCGACTGTTCAACATACTTTACAACACATGGGAATTCATACACTATAATCACCAATTGCAATTATAAAGGTCAACATGATTGTGATGTCAATTAATTTGTAACAAAAACTCTAGCATCATAAACTGTAAGCACATGATTGTATTACTGTGATCCACCCGCATAATGGGGGGAGAGTTTAATTCTTTCTTTTTCTTATTCCCTTTTCTTTTATTCTTTTAGCAATTTATATATTTATTTATATACACATACACATATATTTATATACATTTATATATTCATACACATATACACGTATATATATACACATATATATACACATACGCACGTATATATATATATATATATATATATATATATATATATATATATATATATATATATATATATATATATATATATATATATATATATATATACACACACATATATATATTCATGTATATTAATATATATTCATACGCATATACGCCCGTCTATATTTATATTTATATTCACATATATGCCTATATATATATATACTTATATATTCTCCAGTATACGTATAATCTAGCAATTCTCACAATCCCAAAAGACATTTCCTAGGACATGCCATCATACACTCAGAAGCCAATTATCAATACACACATCTCATATACAAAGCCCATTTATATAAAGTCACTTATTTATCTACTAAATAATAAACTAAATAATTTTTATAAAATCTAAAATCACCATTTAAACAAAATGAATAATAATAAAATATTTCAAAATTTTCGAGTAGGGGAGTTACAAATTTATCCACCTTAAAAATAATTTCGTCCTCGAAATTCCAATTCATGACTATTCCTTAAGATTCAAAGTCTAGTATTTCCTTTATCTCCTCAAATTTAATTTCTCAAAAATTATTTTATGACCCTCGTAACTATGAATACTTGAGGACTTCTACCCACCTTTGGTCACGCTACTCCTCAAATCTTCTATCGCTAAAACTTTATAATCTACCAGCTACTTGCTAAAATGGATATCTATTGCTTTTGGCCTCTACAATCCTCTCCTACCTATCAAATAACTCAAAATCTAACAAGCAATAATTTACACAAGTAGCTAAGAAATATTGATAAATTCTAATAAATATGACCATTCGTCACTCTAAAATAGAAAGGCAGGAAGATAAGGAAAAATAATCGAGAGCGAATATGGAATTTCAAGAGCCGTAGATAGTATCCAATGATGCAGATAGAAAGGAAAATTTATGAACCTATTGTCTTATTTGCTAGATTGGCTACTCTAGTCTAGTCACTTGCTAACTCGAAGAACACTTGTTTCTTAGAGGGGCTTGCAATCCATGCAATACATAAATTCCGTTCTCGAAGTTCTAAACAACATTAAAAAATATGACTGGATTTGAGAAATCAAGATTGTGATCCTTTCCGTGGTTATTTAAACACACGAGCAAAGAATATGAATGCAATATAAGATCGTATCGCGACTTCCTGGTAGATGGGTTAAAGGTTATGAATGGATTCACATTCTAAGGGGTGGAGATTACATAATAGATATGGGTTCCTATTTCAAACAGTTCGGTTTTATAGACCAACTATGGGGGTTTGTCTGGAGGGGTTTTACTGGGACTTAATGGGTTTCCTATTTGGATATCACTCGTTGGTTGGATGAACATTGGATTTCAATCTATATGGACTGAACAAGATCCCAGGACAAAACTATGTCTACTAGGTTAGGGTAACCTAGAATAGGATCCCTTCTAAGTGGTTGAGCTAGTTGCTAATCAGGTTGGTTAGCTAGGTCCATAAAGCCCGAAATACGCCTCCCGTGACCTTTGTGTTTAAGCAGCACAGAGGCCTTAATTGGGTGGCACACTAGTGGCATGTGCGTAGTGGGCTTCGAGTAGATCACACCCATATATTGAGTCGAAGGAATTGAGTCGAAGTTAAGGCTCTAATGGAAGTCGAAAAGTATACCGGTATTATGGTAAGGGTTATAGCTAGTCCTTTTTACCTGAAAGTCGTACCATAAAAATAGAGTACAAGGGAACGTGTTTGAGTGGGACATGATATACCTAGATGAAGGTGGACTTCTCTAGATCTTGCATATAAAATTTGTTGGAAGGTAACATCTGGTCTCGTGCTCCGAATATTAATGACACGGTCGGGGACACAAAATGATCTCAATGGAAAGTGGGAGTCTATGGGGCACTAATTATCATTCTAGTGGAATATCGTTCTAGTCAATCGATAATCTCCGTATATCTCAAAACGTTAGAAGGCTTACAGTCTACCCACCTTAGAAGCTAGGGTATGGTTTTAGGAATAATGAGATTAGAAAAATTTGAAGTTCGGATAGTGTGCCTCGACTCTTATTAAATAAGAATAAGGCACGGCGGAACGGAATACAGTAGATATAAGTCAAGTCAAGGATCGTTCCTCAATAAATGAAAAACGAGTGTGTACAATGACACATAGTCGATAAAATAGAGGAACATACACATCCATATTATACAAGAGTTATCAACGGGGTAACCAACTCTAAGGCAAAAAGGTTTCTAATGATTGGGTCGTGAACTTCTATTGGTGTCGAACCTGCCAGACTATTGTCACAAGGGTTCTAGTTGAAACAAGCTTCAAACAAATGATTAGAGACTCACAACATTTTGTCTCTGGAGAATAGGTAGTCTCCTAGGTTGGTATTTGGTCAAGGAAAAAGATCCTAATCATTCTCGGACTCCAATGACTAGAAGATTAGGGTAGTAGGTTTAATGTCGAAGGGAGGACGCGTAACTCAATGCAAGGTTCCAGTTACAGGGCTGGCCGATGGTAGCTACACTTGCGTATACAACTATCATAGTCATGGGAATACTCTGTATCTATCTATCAATTACGAGCTTTCGTCTTTCCAATCGGTGAAAGACAAAACAATAAAAGAGTTCAAAAGAGATGTCACTGAATACAATTACGTGATTCAAAGGCGAATGTATAATTCAAGAGGAATTGTCAAAGCAGTCGTGGATGAGATCCTAGAGACATCTACATCTCAATCCACGTAGGGTAATTAGATGAAAAGCGAACCAAATGCATCATGGTTGATCAGACCGTAATACAATGATTCTGATTAGACAATATGTTAGCGGGCGTTCCCAATAAACATATGTCTTGAATCAAGCTCGATAAAAGAGTAAGCTTTCAAAACTAGGCTGTAATAGTAGCGTTGGTCAAGATAGTCAAAATATAAGTAGGCAAGATTTTTGGAAATGAGGCACAAGTAGTTCGAGTTTTGGGAGAATCAAAATCTAACTCGAGATTTATACACAAATAACAGAATCAGAAATTATAAACTAACTCCTTACAGCAAAAGAGAATTTAAAATAGACAATTCTAACTTATGATATAAGATAAATATCTAATGAAGCAACAGAAACTTAAACAGTTTATCAAAATTAACGCCATAATTATAGGAAAGTTTAGCATACCAAGCGAATAGTATATCCACATTATATCACATTGTCATATCAAAAGTAACAGCGTACCTATAGGGAGTTGGCATGTTATCTAATTTAATGAACCCTTATATAAATTGCATGGCCTTATCCTTAACTACCCAATGACCAAATTAATGAGGGACTCCTATTTCTAGTCATTTTCTTAAATCATTTTAATCCTAATTGTGAATGAGCATTTTCTGGACGCAGGCTCGCAGCAGTAAGACTAATATGGTACTACCGTGAGTTTGCATAATTTGTGAAAACTAACCTGCATGGGCCACCACAAAAATTTGTCACGACCCGTACCCACTTTTTCGGATACGAGACGTGTCCAAGCCAGCCTACGCCGCAGAGTCGGCGGTAGAACGCTGTCAAGCCCGCAAGAAATAAATGCTTAAGAAATAACATTTGTTGCTCATTCACATTTCTAAATTTATTACAATATTTATAATATTTATATTTAAAGAAAAATAATGTTCTCACAATTAATGAAAAAGACAACTAGTTCCGCTATCTAGGTCGGCCTCAGCATACCCTTGTCTTCCCAGTGCTAAGAGTGATCGCGGCTAACCTGAAAAATGTTGGTTTCCAGTCAAGAATGGAACAAGTTCACAAACCGACGACAATGCAAAAACACAATAGAATTAACAAGACATGAAAATAACATATGGAATATGAAAGCTAGAAAGTAACTGATGACATGGCACGGTGAAGAATAAAAGAAAAAATAAAAGACAACTACCTATGTGGTATGAAATATCATTTTCAACATGTGAACGGCTAGGGGTAAATAAGGCACACTGCACGTGCCGTGTGCAGCTGCTAGCATTCACGAAAGACACGGGATAGTTCTGGGTAGTCCACATGTCTACTAAGATATTTCCCCTCTCGACTACTCCGTGTGACTAGCGTGTCAACAAACAGCAAGATATATGTATAGAGATGAAATGAAAAGACTACTATGAATCGAAAGCAATCAGAAAGTGTACTTGCCTGAGGTCCTTAGCTGGTGAAACCAACAATACTATACCACTCAATGAGCCACAATCAGTCAACACATGCAGAAGTCTCCAGATGCTGAAATAAATAGTACCAATGTTCTCAGAATAGTCAAATTAGCTAGGATTTCCTGTCATTAAGTCCAATTCTGGACATATGGGCAAAACGGTAATTTTAGGTCAAAACAGTGTCCGTCGTTGGACCCGCTTTACACCAAAAAGTGTGCCAGAGTCAACGGTCTCTAAATTCGTCAAACTATATGTTAACAGGTCTAGTTTTTCGATATGAACCGAACCATATGTCCAAAGTTGGATTTCGGCTGGCCGTGCACAAAATCGCCCATTGAGTCGGACCGTGGGGCCCGCAAAAACGACGTTCCAATTCAACTGTCTCAGAATTGGACCAAACATGGCATACAGTACCAGAAAAATGATACGGTCCTATTGGCGTAAGTATCGTCTCAATCTGACGAACGTGCACGAAGTAATTGGAAAACTTGCACAGAGGTCGATACGGTGAATTTCGACGGATACGCATCAAATTCGTCGCGCACACGCAACCAATTTGAATTCCATCAAAGCCCACACGACCACGAAACCATTATGCAGCTTTTGATGCTTTCGGTTCGCGATCACGTCGCCCGGATTGGCGGGACGCACGTCGTGTGGATGAATTTCTAAGTTTTCGAAAACAGTTTTCTCAGTTTTTTCCTGATTTTCAGATTGGTTTTAAACATAATTTAAACCACTAGAAAATAAACTAAAAGTGGGGTCTCAATCTCGGTTATGTTTTCTACAAGGGTGTTCAAGCGGTTTTCCAAGTTTCACAATATTCTGGTCGTAAGTCGACCGCCAACTTTGGGTTTCGGGACAGTTTCTATAATCCAGAATTCGAGATTTTTCTCGATTTTGGGAATTGATTTGCGACGCGCACATCGCGAATTATTCAAATCTATTTAAAGAGGATTGAGGGTGTATAGGTTGTGGACATACCAGCAAAATCGGATCGCGAAACGATCCATCCCACGTGGAGATAATGAGGCACGAAGTTCCTCCCTCCACCGGCTTTTTCTGCTGTGGTACTCTGCTTCGCGCGCTTGCTCGGTCGTCCGGCCTGCCGCCAGCGACTCGTGGCCGGCCGCTGGCCACGTGGGGTGGCTCCAGTTGATCGCCAGGTTGGGGTCGGCGAAGGGTGGTTAGGGTTTATCAGTTTTCTCGGCCTCTCTCTCGATTTCGATTATGCAAACACGGTTTATATAAAAGTTGCTTGTGGGGACTTGGCTGCTACGCTAGGTTTGGGAGTTCAGCTGGGTCCTGTGGGGACTTTTGTCGCAGGTTGGGCCGGGCAAAACTGAGTTGGGGTTTATTATGATCGGGTTTGGGACTGCTTAGTCGGGCTGGGATTAGAATATGGAACCCAAAAGAGGAAAAGCAACAGTAAGATGCTTTCCAAAGTCGACTGTTCAACATACTTTACAACACATGGGAATTCATACACTATAATCACCACTTGCAATTATAAAGGTCAACATGATTGTGATGTCAATTAATTTGTAACAAAAACTCTAGCATCATAAACTGTAAGCACATGATTGTATTACTGTGATCCACCCGCATAATGGGGGGAGAGTTTAATTCTTTCTTTTTCTTATTCCTTTTTCTTTCATTCTTTTAGCAATTTATATATTTATTTATATACACATACACATATATTTATATACATTTATATATATATATATATATATATATATATATATATATATATATATATATATATATATTTATATACATTTATATATTCATACACATATACACGTATATATATATATATATATATATACACATATATATACACATACGCATGTATATACACACACACACACACACACACACACATATATATATATATATATATATATATATATATATATATATATATATATATATATATATATATATATATATATATATTCATGTATATTCATGTATATTCATGTATATTAATATATATATATATATATATATATATATATATATATATATATATATATATATATATATATATATATATATATATATATATATATATATATATATATATATATATATATATATTCATGTATATTAATATATATATATATATATATATATTCATGTATATTAATATATATATTCATGTATATTAATATTAAATATATATATATATATATATATATATATATATATATATATATATATATAATATATATATATATATATATATATATATATATATATATACTTATATATTCATGTATATTTATAAAAAAAAAAATATATATATATATATATATATATATATATATATATATATATACTTATATTCATGTATATTTATAAAAATATATATATATATATATATATATATATATATATATATATATATATATATATATATATATATATATATATATATATATATATATTCATGTATATTAATATATTCATACGCATATACGCCCGTCTATATTTATATTTATATTCACATATACGCCTGTATATATATATACTTATATATTCACCAGTATACGTATAATCTAGCAATTCTCACAATCCCAAAAGACATTTCCTAGGACATGCCATCATACACTCAGAAGCCAATTATCAATACACACATCTCATATACAAAGCCCATTTATATAAAATTACTTATTTATCTACTAAATAATAAACTAAATAATTATTTATAAAATCTAAAATCACCATTTAAACAAAATGAATAATAATAAAATATTTCAAAATTTTCGGGTAGGGGAGTTACACAGGCCATCAGTTGAGGGAGTGTCCAGTAAACCCTCGTGTTACTGGTACAGCTCAGAGGGCGCCAGCGAGAGTACTTGCAGTGCAGCCGAGGGGTCTGCTTTCGACCCAGCAGCAGCAGTTTGCACAGCACCACCAGCAGCGGGGTGTTCAGGGCAGGGCTTTTGCTCTTACAGTCGAGGAGATCGAGCCAGTCGCAGATATTGTTGCAGGTTCGGTTCTTCTTGATTCTTTTCCTGTCTTAGCATTGTTTGATTCAGGTGCTACACACAGTTTCGTGTCAATTTCTTTTGTACTTAGGCACAACATTATTGCTGAGCATCTGGGTAGGACTTGTAAGATTATGACCGGGGGAGGTATTATCCTGGTTAATAATATTTGCAAGGGACAGAGTGTCACTCTGGTAGGTCGGGATTTGAGCTCGTGCTTGCTCGTAATGCCACTTTCGAGCTACGATATGGTACTCGGTATGGACTGGTTGAGCAGACACCATGCTAGTATAGATTGTAGAGCAGACATAGTGTTGTTTAGTCCGCCAGGAGAGCCAGAGTTTTAGTTTGTCAGAGGAGCAGCGGAGCCGGGAGATGGATTCTGTGGAGCCTTGTTGGCATGGCAGGAGTTGCCGCATCCATTTATTACAGAGTTCTTGGTTGTCTTTTTTGAGGAATTGTCGGGGATGCCGCCGGACAGAGATGTTGAGTTCACGATAGACTTGATGCCGGGCGCTGAGCCTATTTCTCAAAATGTCTATCGGGTCAACAACAACGAGTTGGCGGAGCTGAAGAAGCAAGTCGACGAGCTGCACTTCAAGGGCTTTATCAGATCCAGTTCTTCGCCTTGGGGCACGCCAGTCCTGTTTGTCCCGAAGAAGGACGGTACGATGGATTTGTGTCGACTACCGAGCGTTAAACATCCTTACTATCAAGAACAGGTATCCTTTGTCCAGGATTGATGACTTGTTTGATCAGTTGAACGGCGTGAGGGTATTCTCGAAGATAGACTTACGATCTGGGTACCATCAGCTGAAGGTGAAGCGGGATGACATTCCGAAGACTGCTTTTTGTACCCGTTATGGCTAGTATGAGTTTACCGTCATGCCGTTTGGGTTGACTAATGCCCTGACGGTATTCATGAACTTGATGAATAAGGTATTCCATCCATACCTTGACAAGTTCGTGGTGGTCTTCATTGATGACATTCTCATCTATTCGAAGATGCCTGAGGAGCACGAGGAGCATCTGCGGGTTGTGCTGGAGACGTTGAGGAGGAAGCAGCTGTATGGGAAGCTGTCGAAGTACGAGTTTTTCTTGGACCGAGTGGAGTTCATGGGCCATGTTGTATCCGGTGATGGAATTTCAGTGGATCAGAAGAAGATTGCGACAGTAGAGTCCTAGTCGACACCCAGTTCAGTTGCCGAGATTCAGAGCTTTCTGGGTTTGGCAGGCTACTATAGGAAGTTAGTGCAGGACTTCTCTCGAATAGCAGAGCCGATAAGTAGACTCACCAGGAAGGACGTGGATTCGTCTGGACTGATGAGTCTTAGGCTGCTTTCGAGGAGCTGAAGAAGAGGTTGACGTCGGCTTCTATTCTGACATTGCCATCTGGGTCCGGAGGATTCACGATCTACAGTGATGCTTCGGAGAAAGGTCTGGGTTCGTTCTTCAGCAGCATGGGAAGGTAATTGCTTATTCATCTAGGCAGTTACGACCACATGAGAAGAACTACCTGACTCATGATTTGGAGTTGGCAGCAGTCATATTTGCCTTGAAGCTGTAGAAAAACTATTTTTACAGAGAGCGTGTGGAGATTTTCACTGACCACAAGAGCTTCAAGTACGTGTTTAACCAGAAGAAGCTGAATATGAGGCAGAGGCGATGGTTAAAGATGATGAAAGATTTTGATATATCCTTACAGTACCATCCGGGAAAGGCCAACGTGGTTGCGGATGCTTTGAGCAGGTATTCTGTGGCCATGTGTTTGACGATAGATCGTCACCTTCGCAGATCTGGAGAGTTTAGGTATAAAGGTAATAGTTCCTGGGTTTGAGGAGCATATGTGGGGTCTTCAGGTGCAGTCAGAGCTGATGGACAGAGTCAGAACAGCTCAGTTTGAGGATGAGGCTCTGAGGGTCATCAGGGAGCAGGTCCGGGCAGGACTGTTGGTTGAGTTCTCTATAGCGGAAGATGGGTGTTGAGGTATGGTACCGGATTGTGCGTACCGAGCAAAGGACTTCGGAAGAAGGTTCTTCAGGAGGCACATCGTTCTCAGTACTCTATGCATCCTGGAGCCAACAAGATGTACAAAGACTTGAGACAGCATGTATGGTGGTATGGTATGAAACGCGACGTGGCTCAGTTCGTTTCTAGATACTTGGTGTCCCAGCAGGTGAAAGCCGGGAGGCAGAGACCAGGTGGATTGCTCTAGCCACTACCCATTCCTGAGTGGAAGTGGGAGCATATCACTATGGACTTTGTGTCTGGACTTTCGCGTTCTCCAGGAGGGAAGGATGCAATTTGGGTCATTGTTGATCGATTGACCAAATCGGCCCACTTTTTGCCTTTTAAGGTGGATTTATCTACGGAGAGGCTGGCCGAGATGTACGTACGGCAGATAGTCCGATTGTACGGGGTTCAAGTGAGCATAGTCTCAGATCGAGACAGTCGATTCACTTCCCACTTCTGGAGGAGTTTGCAGCTTAGCTTGGGCACATCGCTCAAGTTCAGTATCGCATACCACCCCAGACAGACGGGCAGTCGGAGAGGACGATTCAGTCCCTCAAAGATATCCTTCGTACCTGTATCTTGGACTTCAGAGGATCTTGGGAGGACCACCTTCACTTGGTAGAGTTTGCTTACAACAACAGCTACCAAGCTAGTATAGAGATGTCACCTTTCGAGGCTCTATATGGACGGAGGTGCCGTACTCCCTTATCTTGGTATGATGTCGGCAAGAGGGTTTTACTTGGCCCTGAGATGGTTGTGGATGTTGCAGAGAAGGTCAGGGTTATCAGAGATAGATTTCGGGTGGTGCAGGACAGGCAGCAGCATTGGGCCGATAGCCACCGGAGGTCGTTGGAGTTTGAGGTATAGTTTAAAATTTTCTAGTATTTGAGTCCGATTGTGATTGTTTTAGATCAAGCTTTAAGTCTTGTATTTTTGTTTTAGGTTGGTGATCTTGTGTTCCTGCAGATTTCTCCGATGCATGGCATGATTCGTTTTGGTGGAGGCGAAAAGCTTAGTCCACGATACATCGGACCTTTCCGTATCTTGGACAGGATCGGTGCAGTGGCTTACCGACTGGAGTTACCGCCCGCACTAGAGGGAGTGCACAATGTGTTCCATGTGTCACAGCTGAGACGGTATGTGGCAGATCCCAGCCATGTCTTGGACCACTCCGAGATCGAAGTGGGACCGACTCTCAGTTATCCAGAGAAGCCGGTTGAGATCTTGGACCGAAGGAAGAAGGTGCTCCGGAACCAGGTCATTCCCTTGGTTCGCGTTGCATGGAGGCACCACTCTCCAGGTGAGTCTACCTGGGAGAGAGAGAGGACGACATGCGGGAGCAATTTCCCTATCTCTTCGAGCCTTGAGGTAAAATTTTTTCTTTTCTTCCATTGTTCCTTTATGTTGCTGTGATAGTTTCGCCTTCAATTTCGAGGACAAAATTTTTTTAAGGTGGGTAGACTTGTCACTCCCACTTTTCACAAATAGGGGTAAAATGGTCATTTTTGCATTTTTGGGAATTTTAGAAATTTTTATTTAATTATATTGTTATTTGGGGATTTTTAGAGTCGGGTTCGAATTTCAGCTCATTCCGATTTGTATCGGGGACCGGGGTAGCTTAGACTCTGATCGGGACCCAAACTTAAGTTAGACATGGCCCATAAAATCCCACAAATTGGTCTGGTACCATTAGAAAATTCTTCCATGACTTAATCGATCAATTTGTAGATTTTAACTTGGTTTTTCCGACCCCGAAAAATTGCTTAAGTCAATTTTGACCTAAAGGAGGCTTTGAGGGCTTTTGGACATTTTCCAAATGCCCCCAAACCCCCTACTATGGCCGGCCACCATGGGGAGGACCCTCCCTCTTCATTCACTTCATCTCCACTCTCAAGTTCTTTCCCCTTTTGAGTTTTCCCCAAAACCTAGACCTAAATTTGAGATTTGATCTCTAAATCTTCCATTTCCCCCAAATTTCTTCCATAGATCCTCTCTACACCATCAAGGGAGGGTGCTACCAAAGTTTGGGAGAAAAGTGCAAGGTGCAAGTGTCCTTTCCCCAAGTGTGTGTGTGTGTGTGTGTGTGTGTGTGTGTGTGTGTGTGTGTGTCCATATATATGTGTGTGTGTGTGTGTGTGTGTCCATATATTTGTGTGTCCATGTGTGTGAGTGTGTGTGTGTCCATATATATAGATATCCATATGTGTGTGTCTATATTTTTTCCATGTGTGTGAGTGTGTGTGTGTGTCCATATGTGTGTGTCTATACACACACACACACACACACACACACACACACACACATATATATATATATATATATATATATATATATATATATATATATATATATATATATATATATATATGTGTGTGTGTGTGTGTGTCTATATATAGATATATGTATCCATGTGTGTGTGTATATATATATGTAGATATGTATGTGTGAGTGTGTGTATCTATATATGTAGATATGAATGTGTGTGTGAGTGTGATATATATATATATATATATATATATATATATATATATATATATATATATATATATATATATATAGATACACACACTCACACATACATATCTACATATATAGATATGTAGATATGTATATATAAATATATATATATATATATATATATATATATATATATATATATATATATATATATATATATATATGTATAGAGAGAGAGAGAGAGAGGGATAGAGGAGGAGTTATAGAGAGGAATTAAAGGGAATGAGAGGAAGAGATTGAGGGTGAGAAGAGAGGGAGAGAGTAGAGCATTAGCAGCAGCAAACGGGGGGGGGGGGGGGGTTTGGGGCTGCTGTCCCGTCCCCCCCCCCCCAAACAGCAGAAATTGCAGCAGTAGCAGCAGCTATAGCAACAGTAGCAGTGGGTAAGACCCCCCTTTAAACCCCCCTCCACAAACCCCCTATATATGTACCAATATATACATATATATACCTACATATATACTCCTATATATAACTATATATATCCCCCTAAAAATGGCCTATGAGTGGGTTTGTGGAATGAGATTAGAGAGTTAGAATTAGAGGGTTAGAGTTTAGCTAAAGAGAGAAGTAGGAGATAGTGGGATAGTGAGTGGAAGGGTGATTTTGAGTTCCGAGTGTCGGAACGCGTCCAAATTTGAGATGGGACTTAGATATGTGAAATAGAGTTTGTGGGTAGGCTTCTAAGCTAAAATCGGGGTTTAGTTGAGGATTAGAAGAATGGTATCTCATGATACCATTGAGTATCTTCGATACTCAAGATAATGGGTAATTCAACAACATGGACCGTAAGATTGACTGGATGTCCACTTTACCTGTGAAGCTTGGTAGGTAATGATAGTGTAGGCTAGTATCCTACTACTCTAGGAAGCCGGGAGTGAAACTCCTAAGGAAAAGCTACTTGGCCTTAGTGTGGAAGTGGGAAGGGTAAACGGGATAAGTAGGGATAATACCCATTTCACAACATATGGGTTAAATACTTTAAGATGTAGCTAAAATTAGGATATTATGGTTGGTAATGGTTAGAAATAGTGGACTTGGACTAGTTTTGACCTTGGTTGACCACGGTTGACTATTTTGACCAAAAGTCAACCGTAGCCTAAAATTTACTAGAACTTGACCAAACTTGACCAGTTGACCCAAAGTCAACTGTTAGTCAACGTTAGTCGAGTTTGACCTAAAGTTGACCTAGAGTTGACCTAGGGTTGACCAGAGTTGACCAGTTGACCAAAAGTCAACAGTAAGTCAATTGTTGACTTAAATCAACCTAGTTTAATTTTGTTTGACTTGCATTGACCCAGTTTGACTTTGTTAGGCCTAATATGACTTAGATTGACCTTATACAATCTAGTTTGACCTTGTTTGACCTAAATTGACTTAGTTTGACGTGTCTTGACCTAGTTTGACTCAGTATGACTTAATTTCACTTCCAAACCATTATATTGATACAGTATTCCATCTATAGGTCCTCGAGACACTGTTCTTGGACTCAGTCGACTTATCCATCACATTACAGGCGAGTACATTCTTTGATAACTTTTCCAATTGATGATGATTGTTATAATTGATGTAATTAGTGTAGATATGCTTGTTCTCGACACATTGGTCACACAGATTGGTATTCATGGATCCCGACATGAGATGTTATTCCTCGTTATCTTGGTATATCTTGTGCAAGCCTCCTTGTAGTTCTTGTGCAGTATATGGACACCGATTCTCGAGGAGACTTGCTCCCTTCTCGCAGAATCCCGTGTCGTAACGTGTCTTGCTTGGATCTACTCTACCAGTCGGGGGCGGGGGAGTATTAGTGTAGATATGTGGTCAAGCCTATTGTGCACCTATTGTGCATAGATTGATTGTGAATGTTGATCATACACCCCACGTATGGTTAGCCAGGCCTGTTACTATTGTGCAATGTCCCAAGCCAGCCACATATTGTAGCTAGTACTCACACACCTAGATAGATGATTCTTGATTCTTGTACATGCCATGATCAGTTTTACTTGCCTTGTTCTAGCTCTCGATTTACAGCTTACCATGCCATGATACTCACATGTACATTCCATGATTTCTTGGATATACTCTCTATTTACAATCTTATAGCTTTTGTCATATCTTGTGAACATTTGTTAGTTGATTGTACTCGTTCCATCCTGACTGGATATATTGACAAAATATTACAGATGACGGTGAGGAGGATTGTTGTACCTTCTACGGTCCGGTTGACGTAGTGGGCTTAGACTTGGAGACCTTGGTTCAGCAGGGCTTAGCTCCGCCCGATGAGCCTCTAGCTTAGTTTAGTTAGAGTAGATATTTTGGACTGGACCTTGTCTCCAGCTTGCTACTTATGTTTATGATATTATATTTGGGATTGTATAACTATATTACTTTGTGTCTCTCTCTCATTATTGAGCTGGAAATTGCACTTGTGATTTTTATCTATCTAGTTTCGTGCCATGATTCTTCCTTCTAGATTGTGATTGAGTTTATCAGTATTTCATATTATATACCTTCGTGCGGAGATGACAGGTTATTATATATTGTTTGTTACCTAGTAGACCTACAGCGTTCTATGCCATTTTTACGGTGTAGTCTGGGCGTTGTCACGCACTTGTGCCCCTACCTAGGGTGCGGGTCGTGACACGAGCCTTACAGAACCGAATCTTAGGACTACGGGGTCACAGTTGGCCAGTACCAACCTAGCTACATCTCCTTTCGGGGCAACCGGAGATGGAGCGGCAGATACAGGCGGCTCGGGTATCACAGTTGAGGAGGATATGGGGGCAGTGGGAGGAGTTATGACTGTCATGAATGAGTCGCAGTCTCTGCCGCCCTCCCCTGGTAAGCTATGTCATATTCTTACCAACAAGGAGGTTCATTCTCTCTTTCTCCATATCCTTCGAGTCAAGTTGATTGTCGGTTGTTCTGGATCTGTAGGCCCTGCTCCTTCATTGCCAATGGTGGACATGGCCGTAGAAGAGGGGATAGTGGTGGACATCGGGGCGGACCTCATACAAAGAAGAAGAAGTGTACTTTCTCTCCTTCAAATCGAGAGCCCCCCCGCTGGGTCGAGTTCGGAGCTGCCCATGATAGAAATGTCGACAGTAGAGGTGGTGGTTCCTACGCCAGCATCAGTGGATGCGGGGTCGGTTGAATCTTTTCCTTCCCCAAAAATTGAACTCTCCGCTCTGCCTAGTCTTCAGCTCCTTCGGGCTACAAACGGGAAGATTACCGTTGTACGTGAATCTCATTGCTCAGAGTTTGTTTCCCTTCTGATAGGGTCATTAAGCTCCGCTGTGCCTCCTTCCCAGACACCTTCAGCTCCCTTGGCTGATATTCCTTCGATGTCGTCCTCTTTGGAGAACCTAGACGAGTCGTCAAGGGACATAGTCGAGAGCTTCTACCGCCATCTGAAATGGAGGGTTGAAGCTGCTTTGAGGAGAGGAACGTCATTTATTGTGGCTTGTCATTGTGCCCAAGGCCAGATAGAACTGCTGAAGACGCTACCAGGTGGAGAAGGGACGGCTGTTCTTCTGGAGCACAAACTGGTAGAGGCTGATCGATGCCTGATCCACTTGCAAAAACTACGGTAAGTCGATGTGCCCGCTGTAGTGGAACAGGAGCGTGCCTTCCTCGTAATGGTCGTGAAGAAGGTAAAGGATGTACTGGAGACGACCAAGCCCACCTTAGAGAAAGACCTCCAGAGGTTGTCTCTAAAGTATGACAAGCTGAGCCGGAAGGGAGAGGCTTGCCTAGTTCTTGAGGAGGCCACAGTTCGTCTGATGGCTGAAACTAACAAGCAAATCCTCCAGCTCTAAGCTAAGCTGGCATCTCTGGAGACTAAGCTCCAAGTTACCCATCAAGAGAGAGAGCTGATTTGCGAGAAGACCGATAAGGTTACACGAGCCTCTGCTGCTCTGGAGGGTACGCTGAAAAAGGTGAAGGACAACTGTCAGGCTCATGCACATCTTGAGGATGCTGAAAAGCTGACCCAGGAAGCTGAACGACGAGCCAAACAGAAAATCGAACACTCAGCAGCACAGCTAGAGGACATACTCACCAAACTATGTGTTGTTGATGAGTGAATTTCCCCTCTCTTTTTATTATTGTTGGAGATGTAGCCTCACCAATGTAGTTGAATTTTCTTAAAATAAAGAGATAAATTATCTTCATTCTTTGTTTATGATATCTGAAATGCTCGTACTAGAGGGCCTAATACAACATTTGTGATTGGCAGAGGACATCCCCCTTGGCGGACTTTTTATGGACCTATTACCCTTTTGTGCATCTGTGATGCGAGTAAATAGATTAGAAATAATTTTCAGTGGACCTATTACCCTTTTACGCACAGGTAGTGCGAGTAATTGATTTGAATAATTTTTTGGTGGACCTATTACCCATTTTACGCACCGGTAGTGCGAGTAATAGATTCGAATGATTTTTTTGCGGACCTATTACCCTTTTGCGCACTGGTGGTGCGAGTAATAGATTTGAATAATTTTTTGTGGACCTATTACCCTTTTACGCATTGATGGTGCGAGTAATAGATTCAAAATAATTTTTTACGGACCTATTACCCTTTTGCGCACCGGTAATGCAAGTAATAGATTTTGAAACAAAACCTAACAGAGGTAGTATGGATGTGATAGGTTCTGTGGCCTTATCAGAGGTAGTATGGACGTGATATCCGACAATCAAAACCAGGAAGTTTTCTCAGAGGCGACAAAAACAAACCTGGCAGACTCCGGCAAGATGAAGCATTAGAGTGGAAGTTCAGAGGTATTAGTATACATGACTTGTCACCCAGGGAGATGCGATGTGAATCCACTTGGAGCTAGTAGAGTGTAAGTTCAGAGGTACTTAGTGTATATAACTCAACATTCTAGGAGCATGTCTTTAAGCATAGTTCTTTTTCAGGAACTTGTCATTTATGGCATCATAAGCAAGTCTCTATTTTGTTTTGCGAGCCGATATACGCCGTTGGATAATACGGACTCGATGACAAATGGGCCCTTCCATTTGGGCTGGAATTTGTCGGTGGTTTTATGAGTCATGACCATCGGTCTGCGAACGGCCAAGACGAGATCGCCTACTTGGAACGTCCTCTGCTTGACTTTCTTATTAAAGGCTCGAGAGATGCGTGCGTGATAGAGCTCGATGCTTTGTTAAGCTTGCAAACGCTTGTCGTCTAAGGCTTCCAGTTCTTGTAGCCGTCGACGGTAGTTATCGTCCGACGTCAACCGGTAAGTAAGGGCCATACGAAACGAGGGGATCTGGGTCTCCAATGGAAGAACCGCCTCGCTCCTGTAAACTAGAGAGAATGGTATATTTCCTGTAGCCGTCCGAATTGTAGTGCGGCATGCCCGTAAGCATTCGCCCAGCTTTTCATTCCAGTCATGCTTGTTTGAAGACACTAACTTTTTGAGAAGCTTGATTATGGTCTTGTTAAAAGCTTTCAGCCAGACCGTTAATCGATGGGTTATATGCCATTGAAGCCACATTCTGAATTCGATTCTTGTCATAGAATCGATAGAAAGCATGGCTTGCAAACTGCGGACAATTATCATGAATAATCCTCCGGGATAGTCCAAAACGGTAGATGACGTGATGTTTTATGAAAATAATCACATTTGATGTATTTACCTCTGTAAGCGAAAAAACTTCTGCCCACCTAGAGAAGTAATCGATGATTGCAAGTATAAATCGGTGCCCCTTGGACGACGGCGGGGTGACCGGGCCGACAATGTCCATTCCCCATGCTTCAAATGGCCAAGAGGCCACTGTTGGGTAAAAGAATTCGGATGGCTGATGTATGAAGTCTGCGTGGATCTGACAAGCCCTACAATTCTTTGCATAATCGACCGCGTTTGCTACCATCGTAGGCCAGTAATAGTCCATCCGGCGGAGACGGTCCTACAACTTCGGGCCAGGTTGGTTAGCCCCGTAAATGCTATCGTGAGCCTCGCATAGGGCTTCTTTGGCTTATGCATATGATAATCAGGGTAGCAGTAGTCCGTCGTAGGATCGTCGATATAGCATTTTTGTTTTCGTATTATAAAAGAATCTGAGAGAATGCCTTCTGATTGAAGTTGCTTCTTTCACATTCTCTGGCAAAATTTCGTAGAATGCAAAGTCGATAAACGGGAGTCTCCAGTCTTGTATGTCGTTAATTATCTGGGCAGAGTAACTCGTACCTAGTTGAACGTTATTTTTGGGACAAACCAGCTCATGACCTATCACGTCGACCAGATGATGAGCATGATTTGGAACCGCCAAAGAAGCGGCGAGGCCTGCTAGGGCGTCGGCTTCAATATTTTGGAGCCTAGGAACATGCTCTATAAAGAACCCCTCCAAGGTTGCAGTGATGGCAATCGCTGTCTGATGATAAGGAATCAAGTCCTCGTTGCAGACCTCGTATGAGCCTCGGATTTGATTAACAATCAACTACGAATCGCCATATGACCAGAGCATTATATTCGGCTATATTATTTGAACAGGGTTTTATGAGAGAGTATGCCTGATTGACTACCAATCCAGAGGAAGAAATTACTACTATCCTGACTACAGCGACGATATCACCTTGGGACCCCGTTCTTGAAGCACCATCGAAGAACATTCGCCAAATGACATCATGTGAAGTCATGTTTGAGTTAACGACTTCGTTTGGGATTTCTTCATAGATTTTGGCTGTTTCTGAGCCTGGATAGGCTGCTAAGAAGTCGGCCAAGGCTTGACCTTTGACGGCCTTCTGCAGAAGGAAAACCATGTCGTAAGGGGATGTAACTCCTCTTCCTGGATTATCTAATTGTTTATATATTCTAATTATTTTGTTTAAAGGTAATTTGTTTTTCTTATTATTATTTTATTTATTTAAACTTTCTAAGAGATAGTTTGTTGTTGTCGGCTTCCTCCAGTGTACATGGTTTATCTATCAACTTTTATTACTATTATTATTTTTTTATTTCGTCCATGCTTTGTGAATAATACTTTATGGATTGATTTCTTTACAAAAACTAGTTTTTTAAATATTATGGAAAGTGCTAATTTTATTTCGTGATGGAATATATATATAAAAATATATATATATTTTTTTATAAAAATATATATAAAAATATATATAAATATATATATATATATATATATATATATATATATATATATATATATATATATATAAGGGCAAAAGTATTTACTAGCGTATTTTTATAAAAATGTACTTCTAGAAATATTTGATATAATATTGTCATTCATTTTATCCTTAATTTATTATAATGACATTGAATAGTATTTTGAGTAAATTATTTTTGATTCGATCAATCTATAATTAGTAATTGGTAAAGAAATTCTCTAAATTGATTTATAGAAAAGTTAAATATATTTAACTTTATCTTTGATGGAACTAATTGTTTTAGTTATTATGATGAATATTGAAGTTAGTTGTATAATAAGAGTTATGAAGTTATTTTAATAGATTTTTGAATAATAAAAGGATACTTTAAATTATTTCGGATATATCAAGTATTATATATAAATACGATGAGTATTATTTAAATTAAGATTTGGAATATATTGATGCACTCTAAATGATTTGATAGGAATTAATATTTTGATCTAAATGTATACGTTTAAACGTTACCTTAAATTATTCCTATACTGATTGCAGCTACACCCAACAGATTCTAAACCATATACATCTGATACATGCTTATCCAACTAGCTTACATGGGAACCCTACTTATATATGTATATACATAATAAACATAAACATAATATGAGCTACTTGTCGCCTCCCCGACCCTTTCCTCATCCCAGACATCACCACCATAACCCCATCTCCACCCATTTCCTTCTCCGACCATCCACCTGACTTTGCCAACCCGCCTCAACCACTCCGACCACCGTGGCCAAGTCGACCACCGCCATTAATCACCACAACCCAGCTCTCCGACCTTGCCCCGATCAACACAGCACCACCCCACCATCGTTATAACCACCAACACCATCAGTACCCTGCCTTGCCACGGCCACAACCACCACATCACCCAACACCACCATCGTCACACAAAAATTAGTATCATGGATCTCTAATTACTATATTTCGTGATTGACATGTTTTCGTATTACGTGACTTGTTCGAGTCCATGAGTACTAGTTGGGAGGGGAAATATCTTAGTAGACATGTGGACTACCCAGAACTATCCCCCGTGTCTTTCGTGGAGAATAGCAGCTGCACACGACACATGTAGGGTGCCGAATTTACTCCCTAGCCGTTCACATGTCGAAACTGATATTTCAAAACACATAGATAGTTGTCTTTTATTTGTTTCCTTTTTTTTTTACCGCTTGCCATGACATCAGTTACTTTCTAGTTTTTATCTCACATATGTTATTTTCATGTCTTGTGAATTCTATTGTGTTTTCGCATTATTGTTGGTTTGTGTGCTTGCTCCATTCCTGACTGAAAACTAACATTTTTCAGGTTAGCTGTGGCTTCACTTAGCATTGGGAGATACGGGTGTATTTGCAGACCAAAACCTAGAAATTAGATAAAAATGTATCATTTTCATTTACTTGTAAGAACTTTGTACTTTTCTTTAAATATAAATCTTGTAATGATTTGTAGATTTGATTTAATAATGTGAATGAGCAATAAATGTTATATTTTTGTGATTTTGAGCATCTTGGTCGTGACAGCGTTCTACCGTCGACTCTACGACGTAGGCTGGCTTGGACACGTCTCGTATCCGAAAAGCGGGTGCGTGTCGTGACAAGTTTTTGTGGTGGCCCATACAGGTCTATTTTCGTAAAAGATTTCGAACTTGTGATAGTACTTAAGTTAGTCGTACTATTGTGAGCCTGCGACTAGAAAATGCTCATTCACGATTAGGATTGAATTAATGACAAGGAATAGGAGTCCCATATTAATTTAATTATTTGGTAGTTAAGGATTATGCTCTGCAATTTATTAAATTTTGATAACTTGTAAGATTTTTATAGATACACTATGACATTTTGAAACGACGATATGACCTAACGTGGGTAGACTATTTACTCATCAACTTAGGCCTTCCTGGAATCCAATTCTTGACCGTAACCCGTCTTCCTGAATTTTTTTTAAATTTTATTTGAGTTAAATTATGATTTTTGGAATTTTATTATAATTATAGAAGGGTTTAGTCATGGTTAAGATTTAGAGTATAAGATGACTAAAAATCATGGCACGGATAGTGTGGTCATGTGCCTTGACTAATGCTCTAGCCATGGTAGAGAAGGTCGAGCCATAGGTGTATCCTAATTAGAAAAACCAGGCTAAGTTGCGACTTGACCTCTATAAAAAATTTAATTAGTTATTTATTAATATTATGATTTTTAGGAGATCTGGTTGTACCAATTCAGCCCGGACTGGACCCGAACCCAACTTAAGCCCTAGTAGTCATGTAGTGCGACCAACGACGTCCATATAGACATGTAGATATGTATATATATTGGTACTCCATTTTAGTCTCGTGAATAATTTTCATAAACGTATATAATATAGGTATTATTGCTATTTAGATTTATATTTTGTAAATAGGAAAACCCTCTCTTAGAATGATATTTTAGATTTATTTAAGCTATACATATATACTTATGTATGAATATAATCATAGTAGGTAGACATAGTACTTTATACATATTTTCCTTGATCTTGAATTTTATCTCTCTCTTGTCTTCGGCCATTTCTCCCTAATCAATCGTCTGAAACTCCAAAATCGATACCGCACTTCAAGGACAAATACTTGCATTCTTTTTCTATTTTTATCAACTTGTATTACTTTTGAGACTCCTTTGAAATTCTTGGGGATATAGTAGGAATAATTTTTGATGACTCGTAATGGCAAAGACAGCAGCGTACTGTCGCCATTCTTTAAATTATGGAGACTACGGGTTCACTGCAGCCAACAGCGCACTTGCGAGGCATGATCCCTAAGTTGAAATAATTTTAAGTATGTGCGGATCGTCGAATATTATTAAAACTATGTCTTGGTTGTCCTATTTAACCTTCGAATTATTATGTCAATATTGGATAGAGTCGATAGATTATTCGATACCATATCATTCTTTAAGTTATGATACCAAGGGTTTACTGCAGCCAGATGTACACTAGTGGGGCATAAATTCTCGGCAAAATGACTTCACGTAAACATATGGTTTTCAAAATATTATAGAAGACTAAATCCTTTTTGGCATGTGACTATTGATTTTCATGGTTCACAACTCCATGAACCCTCAACTAAAATTTGATTAGTTCTTGTCTTCTCATTTCTTAAACCCTTCCTTTTGGTACTTTGTCGTATCGTTAGTAATTTTCCTAGAAATCATCTAAATATATTTAAATTACTTTCGCTAGATTCATAATCATACTTAGATTATGATTCGATCGTGCTAAACCAATTTTGACTTGGATCATCCTTAAACAACGTTTGATCGCAACTAGATTATGTGGTTATATTTCATTCATGTCAATTCGCATATTTTCTAGATTTAGAGTATGTAACGGTGCCTAATATTTCTTTTTAGTCATGCCTAATGACTTTTTCTTGTTCAGCTAATCTCAATTCGGCTATATCCTTGACCATGGTGTCTATACCCTTTTGACTATACTTTAATCGTACCCCATGACGTTTTCTTGGGATTCGATCCTATTCACAATCTAGCTCATTTTTTTTAATTATTGATCATATCATACCTTAATCGTTCCTATACTTCAACTCTAATATTTCTAATATTGGATTTTATTCCCCTGTGATTATGATAATTTCGATCATATTCATGCTCGTGCCAACTTTTAATTTTAATCATGCTTGATGACTTGCATGGTTAGTCTTGATCGTAACCACATCCCACTCGTAGCAAAATTAATTTAACCATCTTAATACTTTGTCTATTTATTTCATTGATCATGCTAACATAATCGTGCTTAATGTCTTTTATCTAAACTTATTTTCGTTCCTGTCCTTGAGCATGTATTAATTTTGACTAGACCCCTTGACCATATAATTCGGCCATATATTTTTATCATGCCTAAACATTTGTTCGTGATTAAACCGATTTCCTTGATCACCCTTAAACAAAATATGACCGTGACTCGGTTAAACACGATTTTGATCGTGTCAAATCGCATATTTCTTGTCTACTATTTAATTATTTTGACTTTATTTTATTTTATCTACGATCACGTGTGACTAGTTTGATCAATACTCATATCATCCATCTGACTATATCAATGGTCGTTCCTATTCACATCGGTCGAAATTTCGTTTCTTGAATATATTCTTAGTCGTACCTAATCGTGTCCTTGAAATTTCGAGGACAAAATTTTTCTAAGGTGGGTAGATTTGTAACTCCTCTTCCCGGATTATCAAATTGTTTATATATTCTAATTATTTTGTTTAAAGGTAATTTGTTTTTATTATTATTATTTTATTTATTTAAACTTTATAAGAGATAGTTTGTTGTTGTCGGCTTCCTCCAGTGTACATGGTTTATCTATCAACTTTTATTACTATTATTATTATTTTATTTCGTCAATGCTTTGTGAATAATACTTTATGGATTGATTTTTTTACAAAAACTAGTTTTTTAAATATTATGGAAAGTGCTAATTTTATTTCCTTATGGAAAATATTTATAAATATATTAAAGGGCAAAAGTAATTACTAGCGTATTTTTATAAAAATGTACTTCTAGAAATATTTGATATAATATTATCATTCATTTTATCCTTAATTTATTATAATGACATTGAATAGTATTTTGAGTAAATTATTTTTGATTCGATCAATCTATAATTAGTAATTGGTAAAGAAATTCTCTAAATTGATTTATAGAAAAGTTAAATATATTTAACTTTATCTTTGATGGAACTAATTGTTTTAGTTATTATGATGAATATTGAAGTTAGTTGTATAATAAGAGTTATGAAGTTATTTTAATAGATTTTTGAATAATAAAAGGATACTTTAAATTATTTCGGATATATCAAGTATTATATATAAATACGATGAGTATTATTTGAATTAAGATTTGGAATATATTGATGCGCTCTAAATGATTTGATAGGAATTAATATTTTGATCTAAATGTATACGTTTAAACGTTACCTTAAATTATTCCTATACTGATTGCAGCTACACCGAACAGATTCTAAACCATATACATCTGATACATGATTATCCAACTAGCTTGCATGGGAACCCTACTTATATATGTATATATATAATAAACATAAACATAGTATGAGCTACTTGCCGCCTCCCCGACCCTTTCCTCATCGTAGCCATCACCAGCATGACCCCATCTCCACCTATTTTCTTCTCTGACCATCTACCTGACTTCGCCAACCCGCCTCAACCACTTCGACCACCGTGGCCAAGTCGACCACCGCCATTAATCACCAAAACCCAGCTCTCCGACCTCGCCCCGATCAACACAGCACCACCCCACCATCGTCATAACCACCAACACCATCTGTACCCTACCCCGCCACGGCCACAACCACCACAACACCTAATGCCACCATCATACACAAAGAAAAAGAAAGATGAGAAGCCTAACCTAACCTACAATCGTCGGCCATCCGCCGCCCAACGTGGCCATCTGTGATCGCCCGCCGTCGTCGAGCGTCCGCTCCGCCCAGCGCCAGACCCCGCCTCGGTATGACCCTGTCTCACGGGGGAGACGCTGTTGACGGTCCCCTGTTCCTCGTCGCGACCCATGTCCATGCCGGTAACGAGCAGCGCCGCGTCCATACTCCGCAGCACTACCAGATCGGAGTCGTGCGGCCGCCGCACCGATAATTTCCTCCGCAGATACCCCACTCTGCCGTGCGTTCTCGACGATGAGCTGAGCACCGAACGGCGTACACCAGACCACGCCGCGTCGAACCTTTGCCAAGCACTGACAAGACCTGCCTTCCGTGGCTGACCGTCGGCTCCGAACCTCTTCCGTGCCGCGGTCGTCCATGTGCGCGCGCGTGTCTCTCGCCGGTGAGCCCCGATCCTCCACTGTGAGTGCTCCCTCTCTTTTCCTCTTTCCACTCTCTTCTTCCTTTAATAATTTGATATACAGAGTTGGGAACTGTTTAAACACAGTAATTGGAACGAAGAGAGTGATGAGTGTTTGTATTTGTATTTTGTTAGTTAGGGAGCTGTGAAGGAGGAGTAGTGGTTATTATAATATATTATTAGTATTATTATTTTTCTTTATAACAGATATATAAGTAATTTTTTTATGATAGGATTATCTTTATATCACTGTTATTATAGTTATTCTAGATAAAATAAATAATTTTGGGACTTATATGTATGTACATAGTAAAATACTATGGTTCTATTGCCATTATTAATATTATTTATTATAAATAATGTTTGACTATTATTATTCCATTAGTTTCAATAATATCAATATTGTTAGAATATTTCTAATATATTATTATACAGTTTTTGAATTAAAACTAAGGCTTGACGAAATTATGATTTTTATATTTATCTTTACAATATTTTGACTAATATAAGTTTTCCAAATATGCAAGTTTTCTAAGTAGCTATACATATTTTATATATAGTTGATTTATATATACTGGATTATTTATAATAGGTTATATATAATAGTTTCTTTTAAATAAATGTTAATTTGGGACTTGAACTATTGGGCCTTTATATTACTTCTATATTTTCAAGTATTTACCAAAAACATTTTTGAGTAGTAAGATATAGTTTAAGGTATGATATATATTTTCTAACTAGTTTATAAATATTTTTTCTTATTTAGATTTTATTTTAAATTCTAGAATGGATTAATCTTGATCGTGCTAAATCATATGATCCTAATTCATGCAAATTCTGACTACTTTATATCGAACTTAGGCTAATCAGACTATCATGGACACAACGAGATTCTCGGTTTCACCAGCTAAGGACCTCACGCAAGTACACTTTCTGATTGCTTTTCGATTCATAGTAGTTTATACATTTCATGTTTATACATATATCTTGCTGCTTGTTGATACGCTCGTCACACGGAAATTAGTATCATGGATCTCTAATCACTATATTTCGTGATTATCATGTTTTCGTGTTTCATGACTTGTTCGAGTCCATGAGTACTAGTCGGGAGGGAAAATATCTTAGTAGACATGTGGACTACCCAGAACTATCCTCCGTGTCTTTCGTGGAGAATAGCAGCTGCACACGACACGTACAGGGTGCCGAATTTACCCCTAGCCGCACATGTCGAAACTGATATTTCAAAACACATAGATAGTTGTCTTTTATTTGTTTCCTTATTTTCTTCACCGCTTGCCATGACATCAGTTACTTTCTAGTTTTTATCTCACATATGTTATTTTTATGTCTTGTGAATTCTATTATGTTTTCACATTGTCGTCGGTTTGTGTGTTTGCTCCATTCCTGACTGGAAACCAATATTTTTAAGATTAGATGTGGCTTCACTTAGCATTGGGAGATACGGGTGTACTTGTAGACCAAAACCTAGAAATTAGATAGAAATGATATCATTTTCATTTACTTGTAAGAACTTTCTATTTTTCTTTAAATGTAAATCTTGTAAGATTTGTAGATTTGATTTAATAATCTGAATGAGTAATAAATGTTATATTTTGTGATTTTGAGCATCTTGGTCGTGACAACATTCTACCGCCGACTCTGCAGCGTAGGCTGGCTTGGACACGTCTCGTATCCGAAAAGCGGGTGCGGGTCGTGACAGGGGACAACAATATCGCCCATGTGGCTAGACGAGAACTGAGTGCACCTGGCTTGGTCATGAGAACCCTGAGGGGGTTAACTCATGAGACAACATGGATGGTCTGTCCTGTCACATAGTGTCGTGTTTTCTGAATGGCGAACACCAAAGCAAGGCATTGCTTCTCCACGGCGGTGTACCTATGCTCCGGCCCCACCATCTTTCGGATAGATGGCTTGTTCGTGCCCCGTATCATTGTTCTGCGCTAGTAAGGCGCCAAGGGAGTGTTCTATTACCCGTACATAGAGCAGAAGGGCTTTCCGGCGACCGGGGCTACCAGAACTGGCGGATTCGACAGGTATTCTTTAATGTCATCAAAGACGCGTTGACATTCTTCGTTCCATACGAAAGGGACGTCTTTCTTTATGAGTTGTGTGAATGGTTGACATCGTCCTGAGAGGCTAGATATAAACCTTCTGATGTAGGCTAATCTTCCCTGAAGGCCTCGGAGTTCACGGAGGTTCCTCGGTGGACTCATCTCCAGGATTGATTTTGTCTTATCGGGGTCTATATGAATGCCCTGGGAAGTAATGACAAAGCCTAAGAATTTCTCGCTGGACACGCCCAGGAAGGACTTGGTGGGGTTCATCTTCAAATTGTACGCTCGCATAAGGTCGAATACTGTCCTCAAATCGTGTAAGTGATCATCCTTGGAGCGGCTTTTGACGGCGATATCGTCAATGTAACACTCCACCGTCTTGTGCAGGTGGTCTCTGAAGATGACACTTATAGCTCATTGATATGTAGCACCGACATTCTTTAGGCCGGATGGCATGATTGTGTAACAATATACGCCGATTGGTGTTCGGAATGACGTATGCTTCTCATCATCAGGAGATATTTTGATTTGATTATACCCCGAAAAGCTATCCATAAAGGACATGCGCTCGAAGCCACACATATTATCGATCATTATGTCTATGATCGGAAGGAGAATTCATCCTTAGGACATGCCGCATTCAGATTGCGGAAGTCAATGTAAATTTGGATCTTTCCGTTCTTCTTGATGACGGGTGCTATATTAGCTATCCAGTCTGGGTGCTGCTCCTCGCGGATGAAGCCGCTAGCTATAAGCTTGTTTACTTCTGCCTCGATAGAATTCATGATGTCTAGACGGAACCGCCGTTGCTGTTGTTTGACTGGTTTTGCGTCTGGATGAATATTGAGCTTATGAAGTACGATCTCGGGGTTTAGCCCTGGCATGTCTTCATAGCTCCAAGCGAAGACGTCGATATATTCTCTGACGAGTTGTAACAGCGACTCCCGCTCATCGTCCGTCAGGCTTTTACTAATGAAGATTGGCTTCGAGGAGGATCCATCACCGCTGTCAAATTACATGACCTCATCTTCAGTAGGAGGGTCTCGTAGTTCAAAGCGCTTCACCCACTGTGCATCCAGCTGTTGGGCCCATGGCTCCAATTCAATGGATTCGGGCAGATCTTTGTCTTCTTCCTGAATGTCAGTGGATGCCATGTTGACAGACAATGTCTGCCTAAATATACCCCCAATGCTATCATCGGAATCGTATGTAGGCGATTCGGATGAGTGAGAATGCCACTCGTATTCTTCATCGGAGCTCTCGAGCGTTGTTGCTGGTGTAACATAACCGAGACCGTGTCTGGAATTGCTGTAATAATTCTGAGGTTTTCCAGCCCAGACTGACAGCTGCAGAGGCGATCGCCGGCTGTTGCCATAATATAGACCTGGGGTAGTCTCCATGTCGTACCCTTGATTTTGCATAAAGTACATAGCTCGGGAACTATATAGGTAGAGCGACAATCTTCCAGTGTCGGGTTTGAGATCGAACTCTTCTGGCATGAAAGGTTGAGGAACTTCTTTTCGGTCGAAGATGATTGTGTGATCACCTTTCTTCTGCCTGGGACTAGAAAGTAGGTACCTCTAATGAGAGTAAGTCGATTCACGGTATAGACTTATCACCTGTGTGTGCAGGTTAATGTCCAGGCCGTGCTCCATAGCATACATCAGATTAAGCTTATTACACTCAGGATAGTTCAACGGCAACCCTTTATCGATGAAATAAGGTATTTTGTCGAAAGGAATTACATCATCGGTAGAGGGACTATCAACATGTGCAACCAAATATTTTGCGAGTTCTGCCTCCTCTTAAGCTACCCCCTGCGTGACTGGAGGCTGGGACGACGTCTTGGGCAGCTTTACCACCAAGGGTTCTGCTCATGGCATTGGGTTGTCTGAGGGCCCCAAATCAACACTTGGCTGTCGGCTCATCTTGGGGAGGCGGATAACCATCAGCTCGACAGAGGACCTTGCATTTTTCGTTCGTCTTTGATTGGATTTCGGCAATCGGATCACCATCGGCTCCACAGAGGACCTCGTATTTTCCGTTTGCCTTTGATTAAATTTCGGCAATCGGATTACCATCGGCTCCACGATGAATTTTGGCTCCTGGCTGGACCTCGGGAGTCGGATGACCATCGGTTCCAACTGCACAGCTGGGGCGGGAGAACCGGGCACCTCTTTATGCAAAGTTACGACAAGGGGTGCGGCTTTGCCCGGTTTACGGGCCTGGAGACGGATTTTAAGAGGTTCCTCTGACCCTGTTGCGACCTCCAGTTCATTTTGTGTTCGCTCGTCATTTATGTGCTTTTTGGATTCCTCATATAGACAAGCCTCCGAATAATAGTAAGACTCAACCCCTTTGAAGCGATTGATGTAGGCGAATTCCGTCTTTACAAGGCCATGCTTACTAACATACTTGAAATACTGGTGGAGCATGGATGTCACGATCATATAGTCATATATCCACGGACGCCCTAAGAGGTTATTGTAGGACATATTTGCGTCTATGACGTAGTAGGTAACCTCCATCCTCAGATCGCCGATCTGACATTTCAAGCGGATCTTTCCCAGGGGATAGCTTCTTCCCGAGTTAAAACCGCTAATGGCAGTGTTGGTCGATGCTAGCCAGTGCATAGGGATGCCCAGGAGTTGAAGCAAACTTTTTAGGATGATGCTTATTGACGAGTGTAAGCCCCCTAAATTTTATGGTTTATTTTAAATTTTCTAAATAAATTATTTTCAATAAATATTATTATTTAATTATTTCTTATCATTTAATGTTCTTCTCCGTGACTTTAATTTCTGGAGTGTCAGGGATGCCAATATCTGGAAACTCTTTTCATGAGTTTTACAGTAGACCAGATTATCTTCGCTTTGATATATCATGTCCCACTTAAACTTGTTCCCTTGTACTCTGTTTGCTTCGCACAACATGGGTCAATTTAGGCCATTTGATCGTTAAATAATTATTAATTAAATTTCCACTTTTATCTTTGATTATCGTATGTACGTTACCGTGACTTTTAATTTAGGAGCACAAGACTAGTCGTTTTCTCCAAACCAACTTCTCATGAATGATCTACTCGAGACACCCTACACTCATGACCTTCGTGTGCCACTCAGATACACCATTTTGTGCTTCATTTGCTTCGTACAACTTTTCTGACACGAGACCCGATTTTAATTCGTCCCACGGAGTCACATTTATTTTCTGACTCGAATTGGGGACACCCTTTCGACCCAAACCTGCCAACCCAACATATGGACCTGGCCCACATGAGGCCTACTACCCACATGACGCTTGTGTCCCATTTAGTTTAGCCCCCAGCATGTTACTTATTTACCCGTATCCATAAATGATTAAATTAATCTATTTATTTCACCCAAATCTGATTTTGACCCAACCCGGCTCAACCGAACCCAAACCCAATGTAACGCCCCAGTCCCAAAATACGTAGGACCAAGTACGTAAATATGCCAGCTGTATTCATACGAAGTACGTAGGTCTCGTATGAATACGTAAGCTGTAAAATACAGTAATCCAAGACAAACTAAATCTCATCCATAATGAAAAGAATATAATATAAATATCAACTCGAATATTTATGATACAATCATTGGGCGGAGACAAAGTCCACTACCAACTATCCCAATGAAAGAAATGTACAAGAAATCGAGCGATAAAAATGGCAAGACGAACCAAGCGCAATTGTCTTCGAAGGAATGGAGAAGACCACGCCTCGGCTAGGATACCTGCGGAAGACATAAACACACACCTGGGGAAAAACCAGGTCCTCAGACGGACGTAGCAAGATACATGAAGAACAAGCTAATATGAACTGTCAGAATAATAAAATAATATATAAAAGACTATCCTAGACACAATATGCAAGGATATTCTAACCGCCTAATGTGCAATTTAGAGGACAACTTTCATGCGCATGGGTGGGATTTTAGGCTATGTGTACGTAACTGGCATCCAGTCATCTGTATCCGTCCGTAACGTCTAAAACGTCAGAGGGCATCTGAAAATATATCGTCACAGTTCCATCCGGAGACTGTGGTTTACCTGTTTGGCTTCCCATACACACTAGCGACTGTCCTCCCCCAATATATCCCACACTGTTCAAGTCATGTCCATGGCTCGTCCAGTTTTGTAACTGCTTGAGTCTCTAAAACCCTAGTCATAGCAGTTACGAATATCTACCATCACACGACTATAGAGATAGCTAGTCAATAAGTCGTGTCCCTAACAACATGTCTCAAACCGTATAGTATGAGTGTCACAGCCAAAGGAGATATAAGGATATCCCCCAACAAGAAGATAGTCCGCTAACACTAAGTCATCATGCATAAAATAAAGTAACGACTAATAAAGTCGCTTGCACCCAAGTACGGCTTGGACGCACAGTTTATAACAAATATGAAACAAGTGAATAAATGCTGAAAATAAATAATATGACAGTTTAATTAGCAAGGTATACTTGCCTGTTGTGACGCCTGGTGAGCTACAATGGTCAAGGTGGCACGACTATGACTTCGGTGTTACAACTATGCAAGAAAGCCTCTGTTGATGACACAGAGTATTCCATCGGGTCCAGAACGGCCAACTTAGTTAGGGTCGACTTAAGGAGGTACGAATTTGGTGACGGAATGGGAATAAGGGGATCGGTTACGGATAGGAGAGAATCAAAGAATAATGGATAAATAATAAGATATAGAAAACTATTTATAATTCTTGAAAACATTATCTTGGTAGTTAAAAATAATTAGATGGATATTCTAGAAAATTAATTCTTATCATAGTATATATTTCTGGTGGTCAAAGCTATATTTAGCATACCCCAAAATAATATAATGTAACAATATATTTATTTAATATAAAGGAAAATAATTTAGGAGTCTGATTTACAAGCTCAAATAAAATACACCCAAGAATCACACAAATATACTAAATACACTAAGGCCAAATTAGTTTTACTTATAATAAATTAATTTGCAAAAGTCCCCCAAGGAGTTCATATATACGAAAGCCTTAAAATAATATTTATTTATAAAGTAAAAAAAAAACATATATTATGTAGACCCAATTATAATCCTATTAACTATTGTTAGCCCAAAATATAATTCAACATATATTTCCAAAAACCATTTACTAATATATATGAGCCCAAATACGTATTAAAGTACAAAGCCCATATATCTATAATACATATAATCTAAAATTTTAATATCATTTATTTTCATCTATATAAATGGGCCTCCTCAATAATAAAACACATTCCTAATTTATTTGGCTCAAAAGGCCCAAAACAAAATAAGAAGAAGAAGAAAAAAAATTTGTAACCATAAGAGCCATAAGGCTCGGCCAAATGTCCAGCAGCTACTGCTGTTATTTCATTATACAAATAGTAGATATAATAATAATAATATTAATAATAATAATAATAATTATAATAATAATAACTAATAAAAAGAAGAAGAAAGAAAAAATTAATAAATAAAACTAAAAACAAAAACAAAAAATAATCGAAGAAAGAAGAAAAAAAATATAAAATATCAGCTGCTGTTCTCATTCCCATTGGGAAGAGAGAGAAACATTTGGAGAAAGTGAGCGAGAGAGAGAGAGGCTGAGAGAGAAAGTGGAGCGGAGGGAGTCGGTGAGCGAGCGAGGGAGAGATGAAGTCGGAGAAGGAGGAGGTGGGTTTGGGAAAAATCGGCGGGGGCTGCCGCCGCGCTGGTCGGGCGCCGACGGGAAAGGAGGCGGAGCGCGGGAAGTCGGTCGGCTGCAAGGGGCCGCGGAGGACGAAGATCTCAAGTGGATGCGCCGGCGGGGACGTGATCAAGCGCGGCGCGGCGCTGCGCTGCGCTGCGGTGGAGAGGGAAGATCGGCGGAAGAGAGGGGCCTGGATGCGGCGGAACGGCGGACGGGGGTGTCGACGAGGGTTTCGTCGGTGGCGGAGGAGAGCATTGAGTAAGAAGATCGGGATGGGAGTGAGGAGGGTCTTCCAGCCTCGGTGGTGGTGGCGCCGAGTTCCGGCGGCTGGGGCACGAGGGGTTGCGGTCTCGGCGAGGGGAGCTGCGGCGCGTGCTGGGCTCGCCGGATAGAGGCGCGGCGGCTGGAGGTCCGGTAAGTAGGTTTAGGGTTCAAATTTTTGGGTTTGGGTTTGGGGTTGCCGGCAACGGTGGGGTGGCCGATTTTGGCGACGGTGTCTTGGCGGGCTGTCGGGCGGTTCTCGACTAGGTGTTGCTGGCCGAGGCGGGGATGGCGGTGCTGCCATTAGTGGTGAGCGAGTTTTTCGGCTTCGGCCTATGGTTTCGGTCGGAGACGACGTGGGGACGATCGGTGGAGAGACAGGCTGGTGGCGATAACGAAGGTGGTGGTCGAGAGGGGGGTGGTGACGACAGTGGTGATGGCTGGGGTCGGGTTAGAACGGGGCTAGGGATAGGGTTAGAATTTGATTGTGTCGAGTCGGGGTTGTGTCCTGCGAGACACGGATGGTGATGAGGAGGTGTGTCCGGTGTGTCGAACACGGGAGGGATTGTATATGTAAAAGAAAATTAGTGGAAGTAACTAGGTTGACACGGACACGATGCACGTATATTTATTTGTGGTGGATGGAGAATAATGTGGAGAAATATTGGAGGAGTACCTGCCTATTTATAGGATGTGGGAATTCCCAATTGGATAAGGACTAGAAATATTTAAAATCCAAGTAGATAATTCATCTATTAGATTTAAATTAATGAAATCAAATCTAAATTTAAATCAAATTCCAAATTAAATCTATAAATTATACCTTTATACTTATTTAAATTAAATCCATAAAATTTAATCGAGATTTAAAATGGCCACAATATTTTCCAAATATATTTTCCAAAAATACCAATAAATATAATTTTGAAAAAAAATAATAAATATTTTTAAATAACTTTTTGAATAATAAAATATCATTATTAAATAATTTTGAAAATTATAATATATATTTAAGTATTAATAGGAAATATTTTCAAACTACATTTTTACTAATTTGGATAAAACATATTTCGAAAGTAAACATAAGAATCAAATCTTTAAAATACCTTCTTGCTAAATTACTTTTAATAAAAATAATTATTATATATATTATTTTGAAACCACCATTGATAATAAAATCAAAAATTATTTTTCTAAAAATATGTTACTCGCACATATTCGCACTCAACGAGAAAATACGAAAATCGTAAATTCTCGCGCGACGTACAATACGACTATGCGATGTATAAATACAAAAAAATTAGCATAAAAAATATATTAGAAAATTAGGGGTTTTATATCCTACCCAACTTACAAGAATTTCGTCCTCGAAATTAAAAATAAGTAGATGGTTGAGTGGGTACAAGGGTATATCAATAAGGAACAATCAAATCACGACGTTCAAACATACATTAGAAAATCGTGACTTCGATAACTACGGAGATAAATCACGAATTTAATTTAGGGAGTGAATGATGGTCGCGACAATGAATCTAGGGTCAAGTGAAAGGACAAGTAACTCGAGATGGGGATATAGTCCCATCGGTTGGTAGGTGGCTAACTATTTTGGCAATAGTTGGGGGGATAACTAAAGGTGATACATTGGGTCTATCTATTAGGTACGAGTCCTCGTCTAAATAAGTGAAAGATGAGAACCAATATGAGTCCAAAGAAGTTGTTTTCGAATATCAATATGTGGTTCAAAGGCAAGGGAGTAATTCAAAAAGAATTGCCAAGGCTATCGCGGATGGGATTCTAGAAGACAAGTTTAGCTATGTCCCCATCCACGTAGAACGATAAATAAAAGCGAACCAAAGTGCACTCGGTTGATCAGACCATCATGCACCGGTTCTGACTAGACAATATGTTAGTGAGCGCGCGCTCAATAGCATGTGTCTTGAACAAGTTTGATAACGGTTAAACTTGTAAAACTAGGCTATAGTAGCAACATTTAGTCAAGATGGTAAAATATAGACATGTGAGATTATTATCGAAAGAGACTAGAATAAGTTCGAACTACTTAAGAATCTAAGTCTTGTTTGGTGCCTATACGGTCGACCTATTGTCTTATTGTCTAAGGTTTTGGTCGACCAATAAGGTATGGTCCTTAAAAATTTATAGTCTAGGCTATCCACTTAGTATTTACTATAATGAGTCATAAGGATGAAGGTAATGCTAGGTCATGAGGCATTCTACCCAACTTACAAGAGCTAAACTAGTAGGGTGATGGAACAATGGATCATGTCTACCTAGTATGGGTTACCTTATTAATCTCTATCAAGCACGAAAGGAGGGCACGAATCACGATAGAAGGGATCAAGCAAGATGCAACTCGAGGAGTCAAGCGAGAAGGCGGTCAAGTATGTGGATGAGATTCTAGACTCTAATCCTATACGCAGGCTTACTTAGTACGGTAAAGTAACCAAACAATTTATCTTGACCTGCATAGGCCACCACAAAAATATGTAATGCCCTAGTCCAAAATACGTAGGACCAAGTACGTAAACATGCCAGCTGTATTCATACGAAGTACGTAGGTCTCGTATGAATACGTAAGCTGTAAAATGCAGTAATCCAAGACAAACTAAATCTCATCCACAATGAAAAGAATAATAATATAAATATCAACTCGAATATTTATGATACAATCGTTGGACGGAGACAAAGTCCACTACCAACTATCCCAATGAAAGAAATGTACAAGAAATCGAGCGATAAAAATGACAAGACGAACCAAGCGCAATTGTCTTCGAAGGAATGGAGAAGACCACGCCTTGGCTAGGATACCTGCGGAAGACATGAACACACACCTGGGGAAAAACCAGGTCCTCAGACGGACGTAGCAAGATACAGGAAGAACAAGCTAATATGAACTGCCAGAATAATAAAATAATATATAAAATACTATCCTAGACACAATATGTAAGGATATTCTAACCGCTTAATGTGCAATTTAGAGGACAACTTTCATGTGCATGGGTGGGATTTTAGGCTTTGTGTACGTAACTGGCATCCAGTCATCTGTATCCGTCCGTAACGTCTAAAATGTCAGAGGGCATCTGCAAATATATCGCCACAGTTCCATCCGGAGACTGTAGTTTACCTGTTTGGCTTCCCATACGCACTAGCGACTGTCCTCTCCTAATATATCCCACACTGTTCAAGTCATGTCCATGGCTCGTCCAGTTTTGTAACTGCTTGAGTCTCTAAAACCCTAGTCATAGCAGTTACGAATATCTACCGTCACACGACTTTAGAGATAGCTAGTCAATAAGTCGTGCCCCTAACAACATGTCTCAAACCGTATAGTGTGAGTGTCACAGCCAAAGGAGATATAAGGATATCCCCCAACAAGAAGGTAGTCCGCTAACACTAAGTCATCATGCATAAAATAAAGTAACGACTAATAAAGTCGCTTGCAACCAAGTACGGCTTGGACGCACAGTTTATAACAAATAAAAAATAACAAATATGAAACAAGTGAATAAATGCTGAAAATAAATAATATGACAGTTTAATTAGCAAGGTATACTTGCCTGTTGTGACGCCTGGTGAGCTGCAATGGTCAAGGTGGCACGACTGTGACTTCGGTGTTACAACTATGCAAGAAAGCCTCTGTTGACGACGCGGAGTATTCCATCGGGTCCAGAACGGCCAACTTAGTTAGGGTCGACTTAAGGAGGTACGAATTTGGTGACAGAATGGGAATAAGGGGATCGGTTACGGACAGGAGAGAATCAAAGAATAATGGATAAATAATAAGATATAGAAAACTATTTATAATTCTTGAAAACATTATCTTGGTAGTTAAAAATAATTAGATGGATATTCTAGAAAATTAATTCTTATCATAATATATATTTCTGGTGGTCAAAGCTATATTTAGCATACCCCAAAATAATATAATGTAACAATATATTTATTTAATATAAAGGAAAATAATTTAGGAGTCTGATTTACAAGCTCAAATAAAATACACCCAAGAAGCACACAAATATACTAAATACACTAAGGCCAAATTAGTTTTACTTATAATAAATTAATTTGCAAAAGTCCCCCAAGGAGTTCATATATACGAAAGCCTTAAAATAATATTTATTTATAAAGTAAAAAAATATATATATTATGTAGACCCAATTATAATCCTATTAACTATTGTTAGCCCAAAATATAATTCAACATATATTTCCAAAAACCATTTACTAATATATATGAGCCAAATACGTATTAAAGTACAAAGCCCATACATCTATAATACATATAATCTAAAATTTTAATATCATTTATTTTCATCTATATAAATGGGCCTCCTCAATAATAAAACACATTCCTAATTTATTTGGCTCAAAAGGCCCAAAACAAAATAAGAAGAAGAAGAAAAAAAATTTGTAACCATAAGAGCCATAAGGCTCGGCCAAATGTCCAGCAGCTACTGCTGTTATTTCATTATACAAATAGTATATATAATAATAATAATATTAATAATTATAATAATAATTATAATAACTAATAACTAATAAAAAGTAGAAGAAAGAAAAAATTAATAAATAAAACTAAAAACAAAAACAAAAAAAATAATTGAAGAAAGAAGAAAAGAAAAATATAAAATATCAGCTGCTATCAGCAGCTGTTCTCATTCCCATTGGAAAAAGAGAGAAATAATTGGAGAAAGTGAGCGAGAGAGAGAGGCTGAGAGAGAAAGTGGAGCGGAGGGAGTGGGTGAGCGACCGAGGGAGAGATGAAGTCGGAGAAGGAGGAGGTAGGTTTGGGAAAAATCGGCGGGGGCTGCCACCGCGCTGGTCGGGCGCCGACGGGAAAGGAGGCAGAGCGCAGGAAGTCGGTCGGCTGCAAGGGGCCGCGGAGGACGGAGATCTCAGGTGGAGGCGCCGGCGCGGACGTGGCCAAGCGCGGCGCTGCGCTGCGGCGGAGAGGGAAGATTGGCGGAAGAGAGGGGCCTGGATGCGGTGGAACGGCGGACGGGGGTGTCGACGAGGGTTTCGTCGGTGGCGGAGGAGAGCAGTGAGTAAGGAGATCGGGATGGGATTGAGGAGGGTCTTCCAGCCTCGGTGGCGGTGGCGCCGAGTTCCGGCGACTGGGGCACGAGGGGTTGCTGTCTCGGCGAGGGGAGCTGCGGCGCGCGCTGGGCTCGCCGGATAGAGGCGCGGTGGCTGGAGGTCCGGTAAGTAGGTTTAGAGTTCAAATTTTTGGGTTTGGGTTTGGGGTTGCCGGCCATGGCGGGGTGGCCGGTTTTGGCGACGGGGTCTTGGCGGGCTGTCGGGCGGTTCTCGGCTAGGTGTTGCTGGCCGAGGCGGGGATGGCGGTGCTGCCATTAGTGGTGAGCGGGTTTTTCGACTTCGACCGATGGTGGCGGTCGGAGACGACGTGGGGACGATCGGTGGAGAGACAGGCTGTTGGCGATGACGATGGTGGTGGTCGAGAGGGGGATGGTGACGACAGTGGTGATGGTTGGGGTCGGGTAAGAACGGGGCTAGGGATATGGTTAGAATTTGATTGTGTCGAGTCGGGGTTGTGTCCTGCGAGACACGGATGGTGATGAGGAGGTGTGTCCGGTGTGTCGGACACGGGAGGGATTGTATATGTAAAAGAAAATTAGTGGAAGTAACTAGGTTGACACGGACACGATGCACGTATATTTATTTGTGGTGGATGGAGAATAATATGGAGAAATATTGGAGGAGTACCTGCCTATTTATAGGATGTGGGAATTCCCAATTGGATAAAGACTAGAAATATTTAAAATCCAAGTAGATAATTCATCTATTAGATTTAAATTAATGAAATCAAATCTAAATTTAAATCAAATTCCAAATTAAATCTATAAATTATACCTTTATACTTATTTAAATTAAATCCATAAAATTTAATCGAGATTTAAAATGGCCACAATATTTTCCAAATATATTTTCCAAAAATACCAATAAATATAATTTTGCAAAAAAATAATAAATAGTTTTAAATAACTTTTTGAATAATAAAATATCATTATTAAATAATTTCAAAAATTATAATATATATTTAAGTATTAATAGAAAATATTTTCAAACTATATTTTTACTAATTTGGATAAAACATATTTCGAAAGTAAACATAATAATCAAATCTTTAAAATACCTTCTTGCTAAATTACTTTTAATAAAAATAATTATTATATATATTATTTTGAAACCACCATGCGATGTATAAATACAAAAAAATTAGCATAAAAAAATATATTAGAAAATTAGGGGTTTTACACCCAAGCTCCATGTTGTCCTCTCATGACTAACAAACATCCCCACACAATTTTTCTTTTTCCCTATTTAAAATATCTCTTTATTTTTCTATAAATATCTATATATTTATATATATATATATATATATATACAAATATATCTTTCTCTCTCTTATTACTCACACACACACACCCCTCTCTCCACCAGCACACACACTCTCCCCCCCCAGCCGACCTCTTTCTCTCTCCTCTCAAATATCTCTCTCTCTCTATTCTCACACTCTTTCTTTCTATAGATAATGTATATATACACACACACACACAAATATCCCTCTCTCTCATCACTCACACACACCCCCTAGCCGACAGCCAACTCCCCACCCCTCTATTCTCCTTCTTCTTCTTCACTTCTTCTTCTTCATCCCTTCTTCTTCTTTAACATCATCACCCTCACCCTCACCAACATCATCATCAACACCAACACCATCATCAACACCATCTCTACCACCACCATCACTACTGCCCACCACCCCGAGCACCACCACCGCACAGCCACCACTGTCGCACCGTCGTGCCCCTACCGTGCGCCGTTGTGCCAGCAGCCGCAGCTGCAGCAAGCACCAGCAGCAGCAGTAGCGCACGCGGCAGCAGCCGCTGCCGTTAGCCGACGCCGCTGTAACTTCACTTCTCATAGATTTTTTATAATTAAATAATTTTTTGATTTTCTTTTCCTAAATTATTATTATTATTTGATTCTTCAATTATTTAGGGCTTTTCTTCAATTCCATTCATGGGCTTTATCATTCAGCCCACGAATCAACTCTCTTATTTAACCAGCCTTTTCCTGAACTAAGCTCAGGATCGGCCATCTCCTTCTGGAAATGTAGAAGGAAATTCAAATTTTCTTCTCTAACCGATTCTGACAGCCTAGCCATGTGCGCGGACTAACAAATTCTGAGCGCGCCAATTTTCCCCAACCCTCCTCTAACCGCCTATTTAAGCAGTCGACCTTTCCTTCCAATCGTAACCTACTCATTTCCTTCTCCACAAGTTTCCTAATACTCAGTAGCAGAGCTCCCTGGCCATGGCGGTTGAGTGAAGAAGAAGACGGCAAGTTGATCGTGGAGATCCAGACGACAAAGAAGAACAAATTTCAACTGCGAGGATCAGCTGGAAGCCTGGTTATTTAATTGGTAGGAATTTGCATTCCAATCAATTCTCAAATTTCTATGTCTTGATCGATTTCTTAATCATCGATTCTTAGGTTAGGTATCTTCTTGAAGTGATCGATCGAGCATTCGTTTTACTTCAATTCTTAGATCTGGGAAATATCGAGGGATGTAAGCATCAATAATTTGATAAACACCTCGTTTCACCATTCAATTTCCTCGATCTCAGATTTGTTTTCACTTTAGGTTGAACTGAGGAATTGAATTAGATCAGATCGGGTTTTGGATCGACTATGTGCTTGATTAATCGATCGAACTTTGGTAAGATCAATTCTAACCTAATCTAATTGAATTTTCTCTTCTTAAATCTGTTAGTTATAATTCAAGTCAGTAATAGTTGTGCCTTGGTATGGGAATTTGATGCATGGACAGATTGAGTGAATTGGTAGGAAATCGAGCAAAAGACACAGGAACTTGTCAGCAGAGCAGTCTCCATTGGATTTGTGTCTCTGAGAGTTTACAATTTAGGTAAGTTCTAATACTCAGTAATTTTAGATCTTAGAGATCAGGATCCCAATAATGATGACTGAATTTTGTCAGTTGAATTATATACTTTGTGATTTGAAGATTTTGTGATTTGGAGATTTTGTGTTTTGGTTTTATTTTGGAGAAGTTTCATATCAAATTGAATCTGGGATTTTCGTGTGAAGCTATCAGTACAATGGATTAGAGTTTTGATCATAAACTAAAGTCTATGATGTGTAACTGAGATCTAGTTCACTAAGATACTGGCATCTTGAATAAATATTTTGGTCATGCTCGATTCAATTGGAATACTCCTAATATTAGTTTATTTTTGTATTCCTGAGTTGGTACCATATTACTTGATCAGTGACTTCAAAACCTAGAAGTAGTGTCATGACCCGCACCCAGTGCAAGGACACGACAAGGGACGAACGCCCAGCCTACGCCGCAATGTCAGCGGTAGAACGATGTCCTGAGTCACAATATCTAACACAGTCTAGAATAAGCTCCGAATGGAGAGTAAAATAATAAGTAACTCAATCACAATACTAAGATGGAATAGAAGAATGAATCTCAAGAGAGTCACAGATAAAAAGTCTAGGTGTAAACCACCAGAATAAATCTCAAGTACAACTCATAAAGTCTCAAATAGATAAACAATAAAAATACTAAAGTCTCAGCTAGACTATGGGCAAGTCCTCAGCGACTGTGGGATCCTTCTGAGGGTCCACGTCACCAGTGTCATCTAAGCCAATGCCATAATAAGTAGGGCAGAACTTCTCATCAATACCTGTAAAATTTTCAACATGCCCAGTCAGGACGGAATGAGCACATATCTCTCACAGCAGTTCATAGCAGGAATGGACATATAAAGCAAGCTATAGAAAACTATACATGAATCGCTGTAAAGGAAATCAACAAAAAAGAGAATATAAAATGAGATATAATATGATAAATAGAGAAATGTAACCATCTACGTGATTTAGAGCATGAATTGGTTATGTAAATGGTCTGGGTTGCACATAGATATAGCTATGGAGTGCACATGGATACCTACTGGGATAATAATCACATAACCAACTATACTCTCCCTGTCCCCAATCAATACACAAGGATCAATGCATGTTATGTTATTGCACATGGATAACAACTACTGTATACATTGAGCTCATATGGTCATGAGTGTACATGAATAACATATGAGTGCACATGGATAAATATGAATACATGGAGTACATGATGGCCATGATAGAGTACATGAACATGACATACTCGATGTATCCGAGGGGATAACATCGCATGAAAAGATCCATAGGGTACTAATTCGTGTGAACATCGTGTCAGCATCAAGTATACTAGTCTATAACAAGAGAACATAACCAAAGAAGTATGAAAAGATCAGAGAATGTACTCGCCTGGCAAATCGTACTGCTGATGATGAGGTGTAACTAAACTGGGACAATGTAAACCTATTTAAAGTACACACATGTCACAACCAAGTCCACAATATCAAAAGAAATAGCTACAATGCAAGACTACATGCTTCTAGGTCCATTTTGGTCAAAGTCAACCCTCGGTCAACTCTGGTCAAACCTAGTCAACGCTGGTCAAACCTGGGTCAACTAGTCCGTCTACTAATTTCTAGGTCATACACAAAATTCTAGGTCATTTGGAGTTCGTTTGAGTTGAATTGGATCAAGTTTGACCCAAAGTTGACTTTTGTCAATTTGGTCAACTTGTCGGCCAATTCGACTAAACTAGGCTCAAAATGACAAACCAAATCTGTCATAGGACTATAGTTATATACACAACTATAATCTATTCCAAGAGGGTTTCCAAGCATAAAATCTATATACATATAGGTATATATATACACATGTATATATTCAATACAACCAAACCCTATTTCTAACAAATGGTGGTGTGTGTGTGTGTGTGTGTGTGTCCTGGAGCTTACTGAAATGGGATAAATCTGAGATTAAAAACAGTAAAATACAACCGTGGTATACCACAATTTAATATACTATATATATATATATATATATATATATATATATATATATATATATATATATATATATATATATACAAATGCTCAAATTGGAAAGATACGCAATGATGCGATATAGTATAAAGAGTCTAGAATCTGGAATAATATCTTCCTCGACCCATTCTCAATATGTATGCATTAGGAATGGGTTTCAACGGGTTTTTATACATATACAATTAAACATATATATATACATAGCTATATAGAAAGCATATATATACTCATAATTGATGGAAAATTATGAAACAAAGCCAAAAGTTGGTTCCCACATATCCGAAACCTCATATAAGTCCTGTAAACTCATATTTTAGAAGCTAAGAAGCTGGAAATCAAAATATCACATTTAACTCAAAAATCGAAATAAAAAAAAAAACTCATCCAAATCACACAACGACCCAAAATGCAAAATACACCAAACGAATCACGAAACTCGGCATACACGTTGGTCTCGACCCACGTGATACGTTCGTATACTCTCGGGTTCGAAATCGTGTCCGTGTCGTGTCCACAGAACGCGTATCGGAATTTCTCGATATCGCGTGATACGCGTGCGTTCTCGCTCGTTTGAGCGTCGCACACGCAAAAAAATGCTCCGTGCTTGTGCACGTAGCTGGGGGGTCCTGGGGTAGGTCTAGGACATGATCACACGGTGACACGCCATGCCAAAACAGCGCACGCGGCCCGCACCTGCGCACGCACCCGCGCGCCCTCGTGCGCGCGGTTCTGCCCTCGTGGCTCGCTCGTCGGGCCATGCCGCGACTTGGGGTTCATCCTACGGGTCGTCTAGGTATAGGTTAACATGTTCTGGGTCCTGGAACGGGTCTTCGCTGCGTCGTGTGCGCGCAAAAAGTCCGTTCCCGCGACGAAAATGAAAGGCTGAATGCACAGTGGCTGAGCGGTGCACGCACGATTTCTTCGCGCTCGCTCAACGAAAAGTCATGAAATTTTATGAGAATGGGTGCAGAGGTTGCCCCCACGTGCTCACAAAATTTCACGCAAAAATATGCTATGTGCATCGAGAAATCACACGCGGACAGCAGGGCACGCACGGTCTCGTGCACGGGATCCGTGCACGTGCGTCCGTCGCCCGAAACGCCGCTGATACGATGCCAAAACAAAAACCGTCTTCATGAAAGTTTATGAAAATCATAGTATCTAAACATCCATGAAGTCAGAATTGAAAAACAACAACTTTCTATCCTAAGTGGCATTTCGTCGAACACGTGCTGTAAGGGACCGACACGTGTCCGATACCTCCAGCAAACGGAGTCAAAATCTCCCCAAATTTTGTGGGCAAGACTAGGGCACCTATATGGATGAAAAAATGAAAGAAAAACTAGATTTGCAATGGTAGGTTAGGGTTTACCTATTCAGTGTCAAAACTCAATGAACGGGGCTCCTCGGTTGTCGTGTCGGCCGATTTCCCTCCAGCAAAAACCTCCGTCTCCACTCTAGAAGTGCTACAGCAGATCCTCCTCTCCTCGACGAGCTCAACGGAGTTCATTTGGGAAGAAACGGACTCCGGATGAAAGAATTATGAGTTTTGGAGAGGTGGATCTTTTAGGGTTTCTTTGTGGAGGCTCAAAACTTCACAAATGAATGCAAAGGGGAGGGGGTGCTGCTGTGTTGGGCGGCCAAGGGAGTCTCCTAGGGTTAGGGTTTCACTTGGGCCAACTCTTTCTCAAGTAGAAATGGGCCCAAGTCAAAAGACTTAAAGGCTAACATGCAAAAAGGCTAAATTAAATCAATTAAAGCCTTAAAATAATCTAATGCATAAAAATAAATTCTAAAAATGAAAATAATAATTCTAAGGCATGGTTAGTCCCTATAAAATGTCCCCTAAGGTTAAACCAGTTGCTAGCACAAACATAAGTCAACATATTCAGAAAATCACAAAAGGCCAAAATGGCTAAAATGACTGAAATCATCTAAACCACTCCAAAAATCCAGATTAAATTTAAATAAAATTTTAAAATCAAAAATTTTAATTTTAATTACATTATTAGGCTTCCAGTGAAGGTTGACTAAGGTCAAACTACCAAGTCACCAGTCTACAATCAATCAAATCACACTGCAATCAATCTAATTAATAAATAGATAAAAATTAAAAATAAAAATCATAAAAATTCAAATAAATCACAATTACTAAAATACCCAAAAAAATTGAAAAGTGAGTGTGACAAATCTACCCTCCTTAAAATAATTGTCCTCGAAATTAAAATGATCCTACTCCTTCTTGGTCAAATCCCCAACAATCATGGTCTTAAGAAAACTTATCTAAATCATGCAGTTGGAAAGATATCATACATGATTATGGCAGGTAATCAGTCTGGGGTCTCATCTAGCCACTATAGTCATACTAGATCAAAAGTAGTCATAAGGTATCAAGCATACAAACATTATAGTAAGGTACAGTAATCATCAAGACAGGATAATGTACAGGTCAAGAATTCACCTCTACTGGGTCTGGTAGCTGGAACTCTCTCCCGGAGGTAGGCCTCGACTAGGGGCAGGTGCAGTAGGACAGTCTCGTATCTTGTGTGCAGCTGACCCACAAAATAGGCATAATCCTAGTCTCTTCCTACAGTCCTTCCATACGTGCCAAGGCTTCTTACAGAAGGCACAGGTAGGCACTCGCTCAATTAGCCTCTGTTGGACAGGAATCTGAATTGGATAGGCTGGTCTAGACTGGAAGCCGAGTTACTCTTGAGGCTCTGGGTATATACTGTTCCTCGCTCTCTTGGGACTAGGCTCTCCCCTCGAATGCATGTAATCCCACAACAGTTGGAAACTGAGACTCTGCTCTCTCATAAGCTCAACCTGAAGTCTCTGTACCTCCCGCACATCCTGAAGAAGTATGTAAATATTAGCTCCATCTGGAATGGCATGGGGTACCACTCCAGGAGGCAAAGGAAGGCCCTCAGTCTCCGGCTGAACTGAGCAAAATTCTCCTGAAGGATAGGAGATGGAGGAAAATTCTTCGATGAGGCTACTAATACCTCCTGAGCAAAGAAGGAGGAAGTACAATCTCGGTCTCATCCGGAATTGCAGCTGTACACTGGGGACAGACTCTGGTCGTGGGTACCATTCTGGAAAGATAAGGAAAAAAATAATAAATCATCGGGCTGTAAGGCAGTCCATCATCCTATATGAAAACTGGTGATTATAAAAAAATAACTGAAATTAACCATAAAGCGTTAATATTCTAAAGATGATCAAAATCAAAAGTTTAAAGCACGACTGTCAATAACACTAAAATCCAAGCACACTATATATATATATATATATATATATATATATATATATATATATATATATATCTATAAAAAATATATATATATATATATATCTATAAGAAATTTTAGTCTCGATATGATCTAAGTTGATCAAATCCAGGATGAATCGAGGTTTGGACAAGATGGAGAACGAGGTCATTGAAGTCTGGGCACGAGTATCCAAGACTTGAAATCCATGTCACAATTGAATAAGGTTCCAAACATTGGATGATAAGGGAATGACCAAGTCAACTGGTCGCGATCAAGGGTTTAGAATTCAACACTATTGAAATCCTAAAAAATACTGCGAGTATATGGAAATAAGCCACTATCCTCCTTTTAATAAGGAAGCTAAACGTGATACCCTGGGTTGACCTATTAAGTACAGTGTCTTGTCTTTCTGAAATATATGAAAGACAAAAGCAAGAGAGTTGACGATGCTATTGAGTACAATACGTGGTTCATAGACGACAAAAATAATTCAAGAAGAATTGCCAAAGCTGTCGTGGATGAGACTCTAGGGCAAGTTTAACTATACCTCAATCCACGTAGAGTAATATATGAAAGCAAACCAAAGTACAATAGGTTGATCAGACCATCATACCCCGGTTCTGATTAGACAATATGTTAGTGGGTCGACCCAATAAAATATGTCATGATCAAGCTCGAAAAAGAGATAGGCTTGCAAAACTAAGGCTAAATTAGCAACATAAGGTAGTCAAAATATAAGTAAGGGAGGTAATGATGAAGAAGAGAAAAAATATAGTCCAAGATCATTAACTAAGCTGTTCAAGCAATCAAGATAAGGTACAAGGTTAAGAATTTAAGGAAACAAGAAGAACACCATCTCATGTCGGGTCGAAAGAATTGAGTCATAGTTGGATCTCGAATTTAAGTCAGAAAGTAATTTAGTATCATGGTAAGGGTTCAAGAGGTGACAACTAATACAAGAATATAGGAAATCAAGTTGAAGTATGAAATAAATTTAATTAAGAATCCAGTAAAATAATTTAGGGACACAGCTCTAAAGGCCCATACTGTTAAGGAACGATCAAATACAAACGGTTAGAAAGTCACAATAAAAGGTCTAGATTTGAGGGAAGGTTAAGTAAGTCAAGATTGAAATACAGTCCCATAGTTTGGCAGACGACTAACAACACTGGAGTATATACTACTATCATAGTCATGAGTGATATGGCAATTAGTGTCGAACACTTCTATCTCATTAAGGTTACCTTGGTGGCCTACCTTTACATTCTTTTAAAAAGAGATTTTAAAATAAATACCTTAATTTGTATTCACTCTAAGCCTTCCAATCTAATCACAACTAATATTTAAATTCTTTTCATAAATCTCATAATAACTTTTATCACATTACTACTAACCTTTCCAAAATTTAACATTTCAATCCAACTTTAAACTCCAGAGTTAATGAATCATGAATCCATAAAATTCTATATCACTTCATACTTTAAAAACTCCCAGTTTGTCTCAAATAATCCTCAAGATAGACACTTAGCTTATCACGACAATCTAGCATTTACAGCTCAGTATTTTAACGCGCTTATCAACCATAATTTCTCTTTCTAAGTCATTGAAACATATTCATTACTTTGTAAACCAAAATCTAAATAGATTTTTAAATCTTCAATCAATTGACACGATTCCAAATTTGAGAATTTTTTTTCTTCCAAACAATCGTTTTTATATCTTCCCAACCTTTTAAACCAAAATTTTAATATCATTGCTTCCACCTAAATTTGAAATTCATAAACATATACATCGTAACTTGTACGACTCAATTTAATAGTTCATACTGCCACCCCCTTTTTTACCATTATTAAACCACTCTATATACGTTCAAAGATGTATAATCATTAAATCATCCATTTAGAAAATGCCCTTATAACTTCGTCAAAGTCTCCGTGTATTCCAATTCCTTAATGTAATCCTTCTAGCCATGTATTTGACCAATGAGTATATAGCAGTGTAGCCATCTTCCTAACCATTATTAAGCACAAAAAAGTAAAGGTATTGGTGAAAAGAGTTCAAACAAGATGCAAGAAACAGGGAGGAAGGTGGATTAAAATAAGGGAAAAGGAATTTAAATCGAAGCTCACAATGAGATTCTCAAGGGTCGTCCCAGGAATCTCTCAGGAAGTTCTAATAGTGATTAAGTATCCTCTCATTCTAACACCTTACTTTCTATATCCTATAGCAGGCTCGTAGTAGTACAACTAAATTGCCATACTATCATGACATCGCACTAATACAAAATGGTCATGCATGGACCGGAGAGATGAAATCGTGTCTCCATAACAATCTTGAAGACATATCAAACAAGGAATCAATTACTGAAAAAGAAGAAAAATCATCAAGGAGGTCAGTTGTTTTCAAAAGGAGACAACTAACAGCAAGAATTTGATAAGAGTTTTCCTAATGTGATTGAGTACCTAACTTATCCTATATCTACTGCAGGATGTAATGATACTCTAGTTTGAGTACCACTACGAATCACACTAGTTGTAATTGGACTAACCTGCATGGGCCACCACTAAAAAGGTGTTACGACCCGCACCTAGTGCAAAGGCACGAGAAGTGACGAACGCCCAGCCTACGCCGCAGTGTCGGCGGTAGAACGCTGTCCTGAGTCACGATATCTAACACAGTCTAGAATAAGCTCCGAATGGAGAGTAAAATAATAAGTAACTCAATCACAATACTAAGATGGAATAGAAGAATGAATCTCAAGAGAGTCACAGATAAAAAGTCTAGGTGTAAACCACCAGAATAAATCTCAAGTACAACTCATAAAGTCTCAAATAGATAAACAATAAAAATACTAATGTCTCAGCTAGACTATGGGCAAGTCCTCAGCGACTGTGGGATCCTCCTGAGGGTCCACGTCACCAGTGTCATCTAAGCCAATGCCATAATAAGTAGGGCAAAACTCCTCATCAATACCTGTAAAATTTTCAACATGCCCAGTCAAGACGGAACGAGCACATATCTCTCACAACAGTTCATAGCAGGAATGGACATATAAAGCAAGCTATAGAAAACTATACATGAATCGCTGTAAAGTAAATCAATAAGAGAGAGAATATAAAATGAGATATAATATGATAAATTGAGAAATGTAACCATCTACGTGATTTAGAGCATGAATTGGTTATGTAAACGGTCTGGGTTGCACATGGATACAGCTATGGAGTGCACATGGATACCTACTGGGGATAATGATCATATAACCAACTACACTCTTCCTGCCCCCAATCAATACACAAGGATCACTGCATGTTATGTTATTGCACATGGATAACAACTACTGTATACATGGAGCTCATATGGTCATGAGTGTACATGAATAACATATGAGTGCACATGGATAAATATGAATACATGGAGCACATGATGGCCATGATAGAGTACATGAACATGACATACTCGATGTATCCGAGGGAATAACATTGTAAAACCCCTAAATTTCTACTATATTTTTTTATTTATTTTATTAAATTTGGTACTGATTTAAAATTTTGTATTGTACGTCGCGTAGTCGTATTATACGTCGCGCACGAAATTTTATTTTTCGTAATTCCTCGACTAGTACGAATATGTGCGAGCGTACATATTTTTAGAAAAACATTTTTTCATTTTTTATAGTTTCAAAATAATATATAGTAATTACTTTATTTTTATCATTATAAAAAAAGGGCGTAAGATATAATTTATGTATAAATTAATTCTCAAAATTATTTATTAATTATCTTAAATTATTTCAAAGGTATTTTTGAAGTAGTTCCTATTAATATTTAAATTGATTTTCAAAATTTATTAATATTAATATTTTATTATTCAAAAAGATATTTAAATATTTATTATTTTCGAATTTATTATTATTAGTATTTTGGAAACATATTTTTGAATTATTATGACAATTTAAATCTTGAATTGATTCTAGGAATCTATTTAAATAGTTAAAATAATATTTATATTTTGAAATTTGATTTATCTTATCTAATTTTAAGCTAAAGGTTGGAATTTAATTGGATTTAAATTGGATTTGGATTGGATTGGATTTGAATTTGGATTTAAATTTATTAGTAGCTAATTATCTATTTGGGTTTTAAATTACTCCTAATCCTTATCCAATTGGGAATTTTTACATCCTATAAATAGGCAGGTACTCCTCCACAGTATTTTTTCACATTATTCCTCCACAAATTCCACAACTAAAATTTGTGTATCATCTGTGCCCGTGTTTTCCCCCACCCAATTTCTTATTCCATTATTTATACATATACATATATTTCTACATGTCGACAACCCCGACAATGTCCATCCAGAATCCTAAACCTACTGCTTCCCACGACGCCGACTCCATCCCCTGCCAACCCCGACAACCCTCTTTCGACACACCACACCATCACCGTAGCCATACCATACCACCACGCCCATAGCCTTCACCTCCCTACCGACCCTTGCCACACCACAACCCCAGCCTGCCACGATCATCATCGTCCCCACCCTCGCCATCATCTGTCCCCTCCACCAGCATCACCAACCACCATCCCCGTCACCTCCATCCCCACGAACCACAATCCAGCAGTAGCCACCTCCGGCCAAAAACCAACACCGTCACCACCATCACCCCAAAGGCACCGCCTCGACACCTCGGCCGGCCAAAAACCCATAGCACCACCACAAACTCAACCAGAAAAAGAAGAAAACGAAGAAGAAAACACCATCACCACCACCGCGGCTACCGCCGCGGCGACCCCCCGGCCAGAGCCGTCGAGACCAAAACCACTATAACCCCAAATTAAAAAAATAAACCAAACCCTAGACCTCACCTGAGCCGCGTGTTGCTCCACCGTCCCTCCAGCGAGCTCAGGCCGAGCCCTCACCGCACCATCCCGTCAGATCCGTCGCCTCTCCCCACCGTTCACCGCCTGCGCCATCTCCGCGTGCGCCACAGCGCGCGTACGCGCCGCCTCCGCCAGCATCACGCCGGCGGCTCCATCCCCGCGCGCTCTGCCCCTCCCGGCCGCGTCTACACCCTCCTCCGCCGTGTCCACAGCGTCCCGCGCCCCGTCGGCGAAACCCCCGACCGTCGTCGGATCCCCGTTCCCTCTCTGTGTCCGACCCCTCTCGAACATCTCGACCGCCTCCGAGCCTCCCAATCTCCTCCCCTCTCCTCCTTTACGTCCTCTGCCAGAGCCGACCGTCCCCTCTTCCGAGCCTCCGACTCCTCTCACCCTCGTTCTACTCTCTCCCTCTCTCGAGCTCACACTTCCTCTTCTCCTTCTCACAGCAAACGTTGGGATCTATTCTCTTTCCTCCAACTATTGTTTTTGAAGGAATGAGGATAGCTGGAGAAATTGATGTTTTATTATATATTATATTTTGATTTATTCTTTTTCATTTTTTTTTACAAGTATAAGCCTTAGTCGATATTTTTTCTATGAAATTTATCTGATGTATTATTAGTATCATTTTTATTATTATTATTATTATTATTATTATTATTATTATTATTATTATTATTATTATTATTATTGTTGTTGTTGTTGTTGTTGTATTTTTGTTAAAAAAAAAAAGAACAAGAGAACAACTGCTCTCATTGTACTAGTATTTTTCTTTTTCTCTCTTTCTTAAATGTCTACTGGTCAACTGAGAACAAGTAAACTCAAAAATTTTCTCTGATCTTGTTATTATATTTTTTAAATTTTTTGTGATCATTAATAGTATTAAATAGTAATTAGAATTTTATGTACAAATATTTACTAAAGCATTATTATTATATTTTTGATGAGTATTATGATTACTAATATTAGTAAGATATATTGAAATTTCTCTTGTCAATTATTTTAAAATATATAGTAAATATTTACCTTAACTTATATTGATCACTAAAAATGTAGCCTCCAAATTATAAAATAATTTTCAGTATATATACTATTTTTTTAAATATTTATCTAATTAATAAAGAAATAGTCTTTCTACCTATAATTTTATTTTTGACAAATTTAGGGTTTTGCCTAAAAACGATTTCTATTTTTCAAGTATGCATTATCTAAAATTATTTTTCGTTGTAAAATATAGCTTCAAGCATTATGACTATTTTTCTAAAATAGTATATATATTACTTTCATAAACCCTTCGACTATCGATTTTTGACCATACCAATCCCATTATACCTATTCTCTCACCAGTCCTATACAACCTTATGTCAACCCTAACTAATTTGACCATTCTGGACCCGATGGAATACTCCGTGTCGTCAACAGAGGCTCCCTTGTGTAGTTGTAACACCAAAGTCAAAATTTGTGCCACATTGATTGCAGCACCACCTCAGGCGTCAACATGCAAGTATACCTTGCTAATTAACTGTCAAATTATTTATTTTCTGCATTATTTATTTTATTTCATATTGTTAGTTTCCTTTGTTATAAACGGTGCTCCAAGCCATACTTGGGTGCAAGCGACTCTATTAGTCGTTTTACTTTACTATATGCATGTTAACTTAGTGTTAGCGGACTATCCCCCTATTGCGAGATATTTTTATATCTCCGCTGGCCATGACACTTACACTACACGGTTTGAGGCATTTTATTAGGGGTACAACTTATTGACTAGCTATATTTATTGTCGTGTGACGGTAGTTGTTCGTAACTGCTATGACTAGGGTTTTAGAGACTCAAGCAGTTACAAAACTGGACGAGCCATGGACATGACTTGAACAGTGTGGGAAATATTGGGGGAGGACAGTCGCTAGTACGTATGGAAAGCCAAACAGGTAAACCACAGTCTCTGGATGGAACTGTGGCAATATATTTGCAGATGCCCTCTGACGTTTTAGACGTTACGGGCGGATACAGATGACTGGATGCCAGTTACGTACACATAGCCTAAATCCCACCCATGCGCATGAAAGTTGTCCTCTAAATTGCACATTAGGCGGTTAGAATCTCCTTTGCATATTTGTATCTAGGATAGTCTTTTATATACTATTTTATTATTCTGACAGTTCATATTAGCTTGTTCTTCCTGTATCTTGCTACGTCCGTCTGAGGACCTGGTTTTGCCCTAGGTGTGTGTTCATGTCTTCCGCAGGTATCCTAGCCAAGGCCGTAGTCTTCTCCATTCCTTCGAAGACGATTGCGCTTGGTTCGTCTTGCCATTTTATTGATCGATTCTTGTACATTTCTTTATTGGGATAGTTGGTAGTGGACTTTGCCTCCGCCCAACGATTGTACCATAAATATTCAAGTTGATTTTATATTATTATTCTTTTCATTGTGGATGAGATTTAGTTTGTCTTGGATTACTGCATTTTATAGCTTATGTATACATACAAGGCCCCTGTACTTCGTATGTATACAGCTGGCATGTTTACATACTTGGTCCTACGTATTTTGGGACTGGGGCGTTACATATTTTTGTGGTAGCCCATGCAGGTCAAGATAAATTATTTGGTTACTTTACCGTACCAAGCAAGCCTGCATATAGGATTAGAGTCTAGGATCTCATCCACATACATGACCGCCTTCTCCTCGAGTTGCATCTTGTTTGATCCCTTCTATCGTGATTCGTGCCCTCCTTTCGTGCTTGATAGAGATTATAGGGTAACCCATATTAGGTGGACATGACCCATTGTTCCATCACCCTACTAGTTTAGCTCTTGTAAGTTGGGTAGAATGCCTTATGACCTAGCATTGACTTCGTCCTTATGACTCACTATAGTAGATACTAAGTGGATTGCCTAGACTATAAATTTTAAGGACCATACCTTATTGGTCGACCAAAGCCTTAAATAAGGATACAATAGGTCGACTGTATAGGCACCAAACAAGACTTAGATTCTTAAGTAGTTCGAACTAATTCTAGTCTCTTTTAAGAATAATTTCACGTGTCTATATTTTACCCTCTTGACTAAATGTTGCTGCTATAGCCTAGTTTTGCAAGTTTAACCGTTATCAAACTTGATTCAAGACACATGCTATTGAGCGCACGCTCACTAACATATTGTCTAGTCAGAACCGGTGCATGATGGTCTGATCAACCTAGTGCACTTTGGTTCGCTTTTATCTATCGTTCTACGTGGATGGGGACATAGTTAAACTTGTCCTCTAGGGTCCCATCCGCGACAGCCTTGGCAATTCTTTTTGAATTACTCCCTCGCCTTTGAACCACATATTGATATTCGAAAACAACTTCTTTGGACTCATATTGGTTCTCATCTTTCACTTATTTAGACGAGGACTCGTACCTAATAGATAGACCCAATGTATCACCTTTATTTATCCCCCCCAACTATTGCCAAAATAGTTAGCCACCGACCAACAGATGGGACTATATCCCCATCTCGAGTTACTCGTCCTTTCCCATGACCCTAGATTCATTATCGCGACCATCATTCACTCCCTAAATTAAATTTGTGATTATTTCCGTAGTTATCGAAATCACGATTACTTATGCATGTGTTGAACGTCGTGATTTGATTGTTCCTCATTGCTATACCCATGTACCCTCTCAACCCCCTACTTATTTAATTTCGAGGACGAAATTTGTAAGTGGAGTAGGATGTAAAACCCCTAAATTTCTACTATTTTTTTATTTATTTTATTAAATTTGGTACTGATTTAAAATTTTGTATTGTACGTCGCGTAGTCGTATTACGTCACGCACGAAATTGTATTTTTCGTAATTGCTCGACTAGTGCGAATATGTGCGAGCGTACATATTTTTAGAAAAATTTTTTTCATTTTTTTATTGTTTTCAAAATAATATATAATTACTTTATTTTTATCATTATAAAAAAGGGCGTAAGATATAATTTATGTATAAATTAATTCTCGAAATTATTTATTAATTATCTTAAATTATTTCAAAGGTATTTTTGAAGTAGTTCCTATTAATATTTAAATATTTTGAAATTTATTAATATTAATATTTTATTATTCAAAAAGATATTTAAATATTTATTATTTTCAAATTTATTATTATTAGTATTTTGGAAACATATTTTTGAATTATTATGACAATTTAAATCTTAATTTGATTCTAGGAATCTATTTAAATAGTTAAAATAATATTTATATTTTGAAATTTGATTTATCTTATCTAATTTTAAGCTAAAGGTTGGAATTTAATTGGATTTAAATTGGATTTGGATTGGATTGGATTTGAATTTGGATTTAAATTATTAGCTAATTATCTATTTGGGATTTAAATTACTCCTAATCCTTATCCAATTGGGAATTCCCACATCCTATAAATAGGCAGGTATTCCTCCACAGTATTTTTTCACATTATTCCTCCACAAATTCCACAACTAAAATATGTGTATCGTGTTTGTGCCCGTGTTTTCCCCCACTCAAATTCTTATTCCATTATTTATACATATACATCTATTTCTACATGACGACAACCCCGACAATGTCCATCCAGAATCTTAAACTACTGCTTCCCACGACGCCGACTCCATCCCCTGCCAACCCCGACAACCCTCTTTCGACACACCATACCATCACCGTAGCCATACCACACCACCACGCCCATAGCCCTCACCTCCATGCCGACCCTTGCCACACCCCAACACCAGCCTGCCACGATCATCATCGTCCCCACCCTCGCCATCATTTGTCCCCGCCACCAGCATCACCAACCACCATCCCCGTCACCTCCATCCCCACGAACCACAACCCAGCAGTAGCCACCTCCGGCCAAAACCACACCGTCACCACCACCCAAAGGCACCGCCTCGACACACCGGCCGGCCAAAAACCATAGCACCACCACAACTCAACCAGAAAAAGAAGAAAACGAAGAAGAAAACAATCACCACCACCGCGGCTACCGCCGCGGCGACCCCCCGGCCAGAGCCGAGACCAAAACTACTATAACCCCAAATTAAAACAAACAAACCAAACCCTAGACCTCACCTGCGCGCGTGTCGCTCCGCCGCCCTCCGGCAAGCTCAGGCCGAGCCCTCACCGCACCATCCCGTCAATCTGCCGCCTCTCCCCACCGTTCACCGCCTGCCCATCTCCGCGTGCGCCACAGCGCACGTGCCGCCGCCTCCGCCAGCATCACGCCGGCGGCTCCATCCCCGTGCGCTCTGCCCCTCCCGGCGCGTCTACACCCTCCTCCGCCGCGCGTCCACAGCGTCCCGTTGCCCCGCGGCGAAACCTTGACCGCCGCCGGATCCCGCTCCCTCTCTGTGTCCGACCCCTCTCGAACATCCCGACCGCCTCCGAGCCTCCCAATCTCCTCCCCTCTCCTCCTTCCCGTCCTCCGCCGGAGCTGACCGTCCCCTCTCCCGAGCCCCAGACTCCTCTCACCCTCGTCTACTCTCTCCTCCCTCTCTCGAGCTCACACTTCCTCTTCTCCTTCTCACGCAAACGTTGGGATCTATTCTCTTTCCTCCAACTATTGTTTTGAAGGATGAGGATAGCTGGAGAATTGATGTTTTATTATATATTATATTTTGATTTATTCTTTTTCATTTTTTTTACAAGTATAGCCTTAGTAGATTTTTTTTTGTTTTCTAGGAAATTTATCTGATGTATTATTAGTATCATTTTTATTATCATTATTATTATTATTATTTTATTATAATAATTAAAAATTAATTATTATTTTATTATTATTATGTTGTTGTATTTTTGTTAAAAAAAGAAACAAGAGAACAAATGCTCTCATTGTACTAGTATTTTCTTCTTCTCTCTTTCTTAAATGTCCACTGGTCAACTGAGAACAAGTAAACTCGAAATTTTTCTCTGATCTTGTTATTATATTTTTGAAATTTTTTGTGATCATTACAGTATTAAATAGTAATTATAATTTTATGTACAAATATTTACTAAAGCATATTATTATATTTTGATGAGTATTATGATTACTAATATTAGTAAGATATTTGAAATTTCTCTTGTCAATTATTTTAAAATATATAGTAAATATTTACCTTAACTATATTGATCACTAAAATATAGCCTCCAAATTATAAAATAATTTTCAGTATATATCTATTTTTTAAAATATTTATCTAATTAATAAAGAAATATCTTTCTACCTATAATTTTTATTTTTGACAAATTTAGGGTTTTGCTAAAAACAATTTCTATTTTCAAGTATGCATTATCTAAAATTATTTTTCGTTGTAAATATAGCTTCAAGCATTATGACTATTTTTCTAAAATATATATATTACTTTCACAAATCCTTCGACTATCGATTTTTGACCATACCAATCCATTATACCTATTCTCTCACCAGTCCTATACACCTTATGTCAACCCTAACTAATCTGACTATTCTGGACCCGATGGAATACTCCGTGTCGTCAACAGAGGCTCCCTTGTGTAGTTGTAACACCGAAGTCAAAATTTGTGCCACATTGATTGCAGCACCACCTCAGGCGTCAACATGCAAGTATACCTTGCTAATTAACTGTCAAATTATTTATTTTCTGCATTATTTATTTTATTTCATATTGTTAGTTTCTTTGTTATAAACTGTGCTCCAAGCCATACTTGGGTACAAGCGCTCTATTAGTCATTTTACTTTACTATATGCATGTTAACTTAGTATTAGCGACTATCCCCCTATTGCGGATATTTTTATATCTCCGCTGGCCATGACACTTACACTACACGGTTTGAGGCATTTTATTAGGGGACGACTTATTGACTAGCTATCTTTATTATCGTTGACGGTAGTTGTTCGTAACTGCTATGACTAGGTTTTAGAGACTCAAGCAGTACATAACTGACGAGCCATGGACATGACTTGAACAGTATGGGAAATATGGGGGAGGACAGTCGCTAGTGCGTATGGAAGCCAAACAGGTAAACCACAGTCTCCGGATGGAACTGTGGCGATATATTTGACAGATGCCCTCTGACGTTTTAGACGTTACGGACGGATACAGATGACTGGATGCCAGTTACGTACACAGCCTAAATCCTACCCATGCGCATGAAAGTTTCCTCAAATTGCACATTAGGCGGTTAGAATCTCCTTTGCATATTTGTGTCTAGGATAGTCTTTTATATACTATTTTATTATTCTGACGTTCATATTAGCTTGTTCTTCCTGTATCTTGCTACGTCCTGAGGACCTGGTTTTTCCCGGGTGTGTTTCATGTCTTCTGCAGGTATCCTAGCCAAGGCCGTAGTCTTCTCCATTCCTTCGAGACGATTGCGCTTGGTTCGTCTTACCATTTTATTGATCGATTCTGTACATTTCTTTTATTGGGATAGTTGGTAGTGGACTTTGTCTCCGCCAACGATTGTACCATAAATATTCAAGTTAATTTTATATTATTATTTATTTATTGTGGATGAGATTTAGTTTGTCTTGGATTACTGCATTTTACAGCTTATGTATACATACAAGGCCCCTGTACTTTGTATGTATACAGCTGGCATGTTTACGTACTTGGTCCTACGTATTT
>JANAVB010011397.1:11623024-11638316 GCA_029216955.1 Iris pallida | reverse complement strand
CTACTGGGAATAATAATCACATAACCAACTATACTCTCCCTTCCCCAATCAATACACAAGGATCATGCATGTTAGTTATTGCACATGGATAACACTACTGTATACATAGCTCATAGGTCATGAGTGTACATGAATAACATATGAGTGCACATGGATCAATATCATGGGTACATGATGGCCATGATAGAGTACATGAACATGACATACTCGATGTATCCGAGGGGATAACATCGCATGAAAAGATCCATAGGTACTAATTCGTGTGAACATCGTGTCAGCATCAAGTATACTAGTCTATAACAAGAGAACATAACCAAAGAAGTATGAAAAGATCAGAGAATGTACTCGCCTGGCAAATCGTACTGCTGATGATGAGGTGTAACTAACTGGGACAATGTAAACCTATTTAAAGTACACACATGTCACAACCAAGTCCACAATATCAAAAGAAATAGCTACAATGCAAGACTACATGCTTCTAGGTCCATTTTGGTCAAAGTCAACCCTCGTCAACTCTGGTCAACCTAGTCAACGCTGGTCAAACCTGGGTCAACTAGTCCGTCTACTAATTTCTAGGTCATACACAAAATTCTAGGTCATTTGGAGTTCGTTTGAGTTGAATTGGATCAAGTTTGACCCAAAGTTGACTTTTGTCAATTTGGTCAACTTGTCGGCCAATTCGACTAAACTAGGCTCAAAATGACAAACCAAATCTGTCATAGGACTATAGTTATATACACAACTATAATCTATTCCAAGAGGGTTTCCAAGCATAAAATCTATATATAGGTATATATACACATGTATATTCAATACAACCAAACCCTATTTCTAACAAATGGTGGTGTGTGGTGTGTTGTGTGGTGTCCTGGAGCTTACTGAAATGGGATAAATCTGAGATTAAAACAGTAAAATACAACCGTGGTATACCACAATTTAATATACTATATATATATATATATATATATATATATATATATATATATATATATATATATATATATACAAATGCTCAAATTGGAAAGATACGCAATGATGCGATATAGTAAAAGAGTCTAGAATCTGGAATAATATCTTCCTCGACCCATTCTCAATATGTATGCATTAGGAATGGGTTTCAACGGGTTTTTATACATATACAATTAAACATATATATATACATAGCTATATAGAAAGCATATATATACTCATAATTGATGGAAAATTATGAAACAAAGCCAAAAGTTGGTTCCCACATATCCGAAACCTCATATAAGTCCTGTAAACTCATATTTTAGAAGCTAAGAAGCTGGAAATCAAAATATCACATTTAACTCAAAATCGAAATAAAAAAAAAAACTCATCCAAATCACACAACGACCCAAAATGCAAAATACACCAACGAATCACGAAACTCGGCATACACGTTGGTCTCGACCCACGTGATACGTTCGTATACTCTCGGGTTCGAAATCGTGTCCGTGTCGTGTCCACAGAACGCGTATCGGAATTTCTCGATATCGCGTGATACGCGTGCGTTCTCGCTCGTTTGAGCGTCGCACACGCAAAAAAATGCTCCGTGCTTGTGCACGTAGCTGGGGGGTCCTGGGTAGGTCTAGGACATGATCACACGGTGACACGCCATGCCAAAACAGCGCACGCGGCCCGCACCTGCGCACGCACCCCGCGCCCTCGTGCGCGCGTTCTGCCCTCGTGGCTCGCTCGTCGGGCCATGCCGCGACTTGGGGTTCATCCTACGGGTCGTCTAGGTATAGGTTAACATGTTCTGGGTCCTGGAACGGGTCTTCGCTGCGTCGTGTGCGCGCAAAAAGTCCGTTCCCGCGACGAAAATGAAAGGCTGAATGCACAGTGGCTGAGCGGTGCACGCACGATTTCTTCGCGCTCGCTCAACGAAAAGTCATGAAATTTTATGAGAATGGGTGCAGAGGTTGCCCCCACGTGCTCACAAAATTTCACGCAAAATATGCTATGTGCATCGAGAAATCACACGCGGACAGCAGGGCACGCACGGTCTCGTGCACGGGATCCGTGCACGTGCGTCCGTCGCCCGAAACGCCGCTGATACGATGCCAAAACAAAAACCGTCTTCATGAAAGTTTATGAAAATCATAGTATCTAAACATCCATGAAGTCAGAATTGAAAAACAACAACTTTCTATCCTAAGTGGCATTTCGTCGAACACGTGCTGTAAGGGACCGACACGTGTCCGATACCTCCAGCAAACGGAGTCAAAATCTCCCCAAATTTTGTGGGCAAGACTAGGGCACCTATATGGATGAAAAAATGAAAGAAAAACTAGATTTGCAATGGTAGGTTAGGGTTTACCTATTCAGTGTCAAAACTCAATGAACGGGGCTCCTCGGTGTCGTGTCGGCCGATTTCCCTCCAGCAAAAACCTCCGTCTCCACTCTAGAAGTGCTACAGCAGATCCTCCTCTCCTCGACGAGCTCAACGGAGTTCATTTGGGAAGAAACGGACTCCGGATGAAAGAATTATGAGTTTTGGAGAGGTGGATCTTTTAGGGTTTCTTTGTGGAGGCTCAAAACTTCACAAATGAATGCAAAGGGGAGGGGGTGCTGCTGTGTTGGGCGGCCAAGGGAGTCTCCTAGGGTTAGGGTTTCACTTGGGCCAACTCTTTCTCAAGTAGAAATGGGCCCAAGTCAAAAGACTTAAAGGCTAACATGCAAAAAGGCTAAATTAAATCAATTAAAGCCTTAAAATAATCTAATGCATAAAAATAAATTCTAAAAATGAAAATAATAATTCTAAGGCATGGTTAGTCCCTATAAAATGTCCCCTAAGGTTAAACCAGTTGCTAGCACAAACATAAGTCAACATATTCAGAAAATCACAAAAGGCCAAAATGGCTAAAATGACTGAAATCATCTAAACCACTCCAAAAATCCAGATTAAATTTAAATAAATTTTAAAATCAAAAATTTTAATTTTAATTACATTATTAGGCTTCCAGTGAAGGTTGACTAAGGTCAAACTACCAAGTCACCAGTCTACAATCAATCAAATCACACTGCAATCAATCTAATTAATAAATAGATAAAAATTAAAAATAATCATAAAAATTCAAATAAATCACAATTACTAAAATACCCAAAAAATTGAAAATGAGTGTGACAAATCTACCCTCCTTAAAATAATTGTCCTCGAAATTAAAATGATCCTACTCCTTCTTGGTCAAATCCCCAACAATCATGGTCTTAAGAAAACTTATCTAAATCATGCAGTTGGAAAGATATCATACATGATTATGGCAGGTAATCAGTCTGGGGTCTCATCTAGCCACTATAGTCATACTAGATCAAAAGTAGTCATAAGGTATCAAGCATACAAACATTATAGTAAGGTACAGTAATCATCAAGACAGGATAATGTACAGGTCAAGAATTCACCTCTACTGGGTCTGGTAGCTGGAACTCTCTCCCGGAGGTAGGCCTCGACTAGGGCAGGTGCAGTAGGACAGTCTCGTATCTTGTGTGCAGCTGACCCAAAATAGGCATAATCCTAGTCTCTTCCTACAGTCCTTCCATACGTGCCAAGGCTTCTTACAGAAGGCACAGGTAGGCACTCGCTCAATTAGCCTCTGTTGGACAGGAATCTGAATTGGATAGGCTGGTCTAGACTGGAAGCCGAGTTACTCTTGAGGCTCTGGGTATATACTGTTCCTCGCTCTCTTGGGACTAGGCTCTCCCCTCGAATGCATGTAATCCCACAACAGTTGGAAACTGAGACTCTGCTCTCATAAGCTCAACCTGAAGTCTCTGTACCTCCCGCACATCCTGAAGAGTATGTAAATATAGCTCCATCTGGAATGGCATGGGGTACCACTCCAGGAGGCAAAGGAAGGCCCTCAGTCTCCGGCTGAACTGAGCAAAATTCTCCTGAGGATAGGAGATGGAGAAAATTCTTCGATGAGGCTACTAATACCTCCTGAGCAAAGAAGGAGGAAGTACAATCTCGGTCTCATCCGGAATTGCAGCTGTACACTGGGGACAGACTCTGGTCGTGGGTACCATTCTGGAAAGATAAGGAAAAAAATAATAAATCATCGGGCTGTAAGGCAGTCCATCATCCTATATGAAAACTGGTGATTATAAAAAAATAACTGAAATTAACCATAAAGCGTTAATATTCTAAAGATGATCAAAATCAAAAGTTTAAAGCACGACTGTCAATAACACTAAAATCCAAGCACACTATATATATATATATATATATATATATTATATATATAATATATATATCTATAAAAAATATATATATATATAATCTATAAGAAATTTTAGTCTCGATATGATCTAAGTTGATCAAATCCAGGATGAATCGAGGTTTGGACAAGATGGAGAACGAGGTCATTGAAGTCTGGGCACGAGTATCCAAGACTTGAAATCCATGTCACAATTGAATAAGGTTCCAAACATTGGATGATAAGGGAATGACCAAGTCAACTGGTCGCGATCAAGGGTTTAGAATTCAACACTATTGAAATCCTAAAAAATACTGCGAGTATATGGAAATAAGCCACTATCCTCCTTTTAATAAGGAAGCTAAACGTGATACCCTGGGTTGACCTATTAAGTACAGTGTCTTGTCTTTCTGAAATATATGAAAGACAAAAGCAAGAGAGTTGACGATGCTATTGAGTACAATACGTGGTTCATAGACGACAAAAATAATTCAAGAAGAATTGCCAAAGCTGTCGTGGATGAGACTCTAGGGCAAGTTTAACTATACCTCAATCCACGTAGAGTAATATATGAAAGCAAACCAAAGTACAATAGGTTGATCAGACCATCATACCCCGGTTCTGATTAGACAATATGTTAGTGGTCGACCCAATAAAATATGTCATGATCAAGCTCGAAAAAGAGATAGGCTTGCAAACTAAGGCTAAATTAGCAACATAAGGTAGTCAAAATATAAGTAAGGGAGGTAATGATGAAGAAGAGAAAAAATATAGTCCAAGATCATTAACTAAGCTGTTCAAGCAATCAAGATAAGGTACAAGGTTAAGAATTTAAGGAAACAAGAAGAACACCATCTCATGTCGGGTCGAAAGAATTGAGTCATAGTTGGATCTCGAATTTAAGTCAGAAAGTAATTTAGTATCATGGTAAGGGTTCAAGAGTGACAACTAATACAAGAATATAGGAAATCAAGTTGAAGTATGAAATAAATTTAATTAAGAATCCAGTAAAATAATTTAGGGACACAGCTCTAAAGGCCCATACTGTTAAGGAACGATCAATACAAACGGTTAGAAAGTCACAATAAAAGGTCTAGATTTGAGGGAAGGTTAAGTAAGTCAAGATTGAAATACAGTCCCATAGTTTGGCAGACGACTAACAACACTGGAGTATATACTACTATCATAGTCATGAGTGATATGGCAATTAGTGTCGAACACTTCTATCTCATTAAGGTTACCTTGGTGGCCTACCTTTACATTCTTTTAAAAAGAGATTTTAAAATAAATACCTTAATTTGTATTCACTCTAAGCCTTCCAATCTAATCACAACTAATATTTAAATTCTTTTCATAAATCTCATAATAACTTTTATCACATTACTACTAACCTTTCCAAAATTTAACATTTCAATCCAACTTTAAACTCCAGAGTTAATGAATCATGAATCCATAAATTCTATATCACTTCATACTTTAAAAACTCCCAGTTTGTCTCAAATAATCCTCAAGATAGACACTTAGCTTATCACGACAATCTAGCATTTCAGCTCAGTATTTTAACCGCTTATCAACCATAATTTCTCTTTCTAAGTCATTGAAACATATTCATTACTTTGTAAACCAAAATCTAAATAGATTTTTAAATCTTCAATCAATTGACACATTCCAAATTTGAGAATTTTTTTTCTTCCAACAATCGTTTTTATATCTTCCCAACCTTTTAAACCAAAATTTTAATATCATTGCTTCCACCTAAATTTGAAATTCATAAACATATACATCGTAACTTGTACGACTCAATTTAATAGTTCATACTGCCACCCCCTTTTTTACCATTATTAAACCACTCTATATACGTTCAAAGATGTATAATCATTAAATCATCCATTTAGAAAATGCCCTTATAACTTCGTCAAAGTCTCCGTGTATTCCAATTCCTTAATGTAATCCTTCTAGCCATGTATTTGACCAATGAGTATATAGCAGTGTAGCCATCTTCCTAACCATTATTAAGCACAAAAAAAGTAAAGGTATTGGTGAAAAGAGTTCAAACAAGATGCAAGAAACAGGGAGGAAGGTGGATTAAAATAAGGGAAAAGGAATTTAAATCGAAGCTCACAATGAGATTCTCAAGGGTCGTCCCAGGAATCTCTCAGGAAGTTCTAATAGTGATTAAGTATCCTCTCATTCTAACCACTTACTTCTATATCCTATAGCAGGCTCGTAGTAGTACAACTAAATTGCCATACTATCATGACATCGCACTAATACAAAATGGTCATGCATGGACCGGAGAGATGAAATCGTGTCTCCACAATCTTGAAGACATATCAAACAAGGAATCAATTACTGAAAAAGAAGAAAAATCATCAAGGAGGTCAGTTGTTTTCAAAAGGAGACAACTAACAGCAAGAATTTGATAAGAGTTTTCCTAATGTGATTGAGTACCTAACTTATCCTATATCTACTGCAGGATGTAATGATACTCTAGTTTGAGTACCACTACGAATCACACTAGTTGTAATTGGACTAACCTGCATGGGCCACCACTAAAAGGTGTTACGACCCGCACCTAGTGCAAAGGCACGAGAAGTGACGAACGCCCAGCCTACGCCGCAGTGTCGGCGGTAGAACGCTGTCCTGAGTCACGATATCTAACACAGTCTAGAATAAGCTCCGAATGGAGAGTAAAATAATAAGTAACTCAATCACAATACTAAGATGGAATAGAAGAATGAATCTCAAGAGTCACAGATAAAAGTCTAGGTGTAAACCACCAGAATAAATCTCAAGTACAACTCATAAAGTCTCAAATAGATAAACAATAAAAATACTAATGTCTCAGCTAGACTATGGGCAAGTCCTCAGCGACTGTGGGATCCTCCTGAGGGTCCACGTCACCAGTGTCATCTAAGCCAATGCCATAATAAGTAGGGCAAAACTCCTCATCAATACCTGTAAAATTTTCAACATGCCCAGTCAGACGGAACGAGCACATATCTCTCACAACATTCATAGCAGGAATGGACATATAACAAGCTATAGAAAACTATACATGAATCGCTGTAAAGTAAATCATAAGAGAGAGAATATAAAATGAGATATAATATGATAAATTGAGAAATGTAACCATCTACGTGATTTAGAGCATGAATTGGTTATGTAAACGGTCTGGGTTGCACATGGATACAGCTATGGAGTGCACATGGATACCTACTGGGGATAATGATCATATAACCAACTACACTCTTCCTGCCCCCAATCAATACACAAGGATCACTGCATGTTATGTTATTGCACATGGATAACAACTACTGTATACATGGAGCTCATATGGTCATGAGTGTACATGAATAACATATGAGTGCACATGGATAAATATGAATACATGGAGCACATGATGGCCATGATAGAGTACATGAACATGACATACTCGATGTATCCGAGGGAATACATTGTAAAACCCCTAAATTTCTACTATATTTTTTTTATTTATTTTATTAAATTTGGTACTGATTTAAAATTTTGTATTGTACGTCGCGTAGTCTATTATACGTCGCGCACGAAATTTTATTTTTCGTAATTCCTCGACTAGTACGAATGTGCGAGCGTACATATTTTTAGAAAAACATTTTTTCATTTTTTATAGTTTCAAAATAATATATAGTAATTACTTATTTTTATCATTATAAAAAAGGGCGTAAGATATAATTTATGTATAAATTAATTCTCAAAATTATTTATTAATTATCTTAAATTATTTCAAAGGTATTTTTGAAGTAGTTCCTATTAATATTTAAATTGATTTCAAAATTTATTAATATTAATATTTTATTATTCAAAAAGATATTTAAATATTTATTATTTTCGAATTTATTATTATTAGTATTTTGGAAACATATTTTTGAATTATTATGACAATTTAAATCTTGAATTGATTCTAGGAATCTATTTAAATAGTTAAAATAATATTTATATTTTGAAATTTGATTTATCTTATCTAATTTTAAGCTAAAGGTTGGAATTTAATTGGATTTAAATTGGATTTGGATTGGATTGGATTTGAATTTGGATTTAAATTTATTAGTAGCTAATTATCTATTTGGGTTTTAAATTACTCCTAATCCTTATCCAATTGGGAATTTTTACATCCTATAAATAGGCAGGTACTCCTCCACAGTATTTTTTCACATTATTCCTCCACAAATTCCACAACTAAAATTTGTGTATCATCTGTGCCCGTGTTTTCCCCCACCCAATTTCTTATTCCATTATTTACATATACATATATTTCTACATGTCGACAACCCCGACAATGTCCATCCAGAATCCTAAACCTACTGCTTCCCACGACGCCGACTCCATCCCCTGCCAACCCCGACAACCCTCTTTCGACACACCACACCATCACCGTAGCCATACCATACCACCACGCCCATAGCCTTCACCTCCCTACCGACCCTTGCCACACCACAACCCCAGCCTGCCACGATCATCATCGTCCCCACCCTCGCCATCATCTGTCCCCTCCACCAGCATCACCAACCACCATCCCCGTCACCTCCATCCCCACGAACCACAATCCAGCAGTAGCCACCTCCGGCCAAAAACCAACACCGTCACCACCATCACCCCAAAGGCACCGCCTCGACACCTCGGCCGGCCAAAAACCCATAGCACCACCACAAACTCAACCAGAAAAGAAGAAAACGAAGAAAAACACCATCACCACCACCACACGCGGCTACCGCCGCGGCGACCCCCCGGCCAGAGCCGTCGAGACCAAAACCACTATAACCCCAAATTAAAAAAATAAACCAAACCCTAGACCTCACCTGAGCCGCGTGTTGCTCCACCGTCCCTCCAGCGAGCTCAGGCCGAGCCCTCACCGCACCATCCCGTCAGATCCGTCGCCTCTCCCCACCGTTCACCGCCTGCGCCATCTCCGCGTGCGCCACACGCGCGTACGCGCCGCCTCCGCCAGCATCACGCCGGCGGCTCCATCCCCGCGCGCTCTGCCCTCCCGGCCGCGTCTACACCCTCCTCCGCCGTGTCCACAGCGTCCCGCGCCCCGTCGAAACCCCCGACCGTCGTCGGATCCCCGTTCCCTCTCTGTGTCCGACCCCTCTCGAACATCTCGACCGCCTCCGAGCCTCCCAATCTCCTCCCCTCTCCTCCTTTACGTCCTCTGCCAGAGCCGACCGTCCCCTCTTCCGAGCCTCCGACTCCTCTCACCCTCGTTCTACTCTCTCCCTCTCTCGAGCTCACACTTCCTCTTCTCCTTCTCACAGCAAACGTTGGGATCTATTCTCTTTCCTCCAACTATTGTTTTTGAAGGAATGAGGATAGCTGGAGAAATTGATGTTTTATTATATATTATATTTTGATTTATTCTTTTTCATTTTTTTTTACAAGTATAAGCCTTAGTCGATATTTTTTCTATGAAATTTATCTGATGTATTATTAGTATCATTTTTATTATTATTATTATTATTATTATTATTTTATTATTATATTATTATTATTATTATTATGTTGTTGTTGTTGTTGTTGTATTTTTGTTAAAAAAAAAAGAACACAGAGAACAACTGCTCTCATTGTACTAGTATTTTTCTTTTTCTCTCTTTCTTAAATGTCTACTGGTCAACTGAGAACAAGTAAACTCAAAATTTTCTCTGATCTTGTTATTATATTTTTTAAATTTTTTGTGATCATTAATAGTATTAAATAGTAATTAGAATTTTATGTACAAATATTTACTAAAGCATTATTATTATTTTTGATGAGTATTATGATTACTAATATTAGTAAGATATAGAAATTTCTCTTGTCAATTATTTTAAAATATATAGTAAATATTACCTTAACTTATATTGATCACTAAAAATGTAGCCTCCAAATTATAAAATAATTTTCAGTATATATACTATTTTTTTAAATATTTATCTAATTAATAAAGAAATAGTCTTTCTACCTATAATTTTATTTTTGACAAATTTAGGGTTTTGCCTAAAAACGATTTCTATTTTTCAAGTATGCATTATCTAAAATTATTTTTCGTTGTAAAATATAGCTTCAAGCATTATGACTATTTTTCTAAAATAGTATATATTACTTTCATAAACCCTTCGACTATCGATTTTTGACCATACCAATCCCATTATACCTATTCTCTCACCAGTCCTATACAACCTTATGTCAACCCTAACTAATTTGACCATTCTGGACCCGATGGAATACTCCGTGTCGTCAACAGAGGCTCCCTTGTGTAGTTGTAACACCAAAGTCAAAATTTGTGCCACATTGATTGCAGCACCACCTCAGGCGTCAACATGCAAGTATACCTTGCTAATTAACTGTCAAATTATTTATTTTCTCTGCATTATTTATTTTATTTCATATTGTTAGTTTCCTTTGTTATAAACGGTGCTCCAAGCCATACTTGGGTGCAAGCGACTCTATTAGTCGTTTTACTTTACTATATGCATGTTAACTTAGTGTTAGCGGACTATCCCCCTATTGCGAGATATTTTTATATCTCCGCTGGCCATGACACTTACACTACACGGTTTGAGGCATTTTATTAGGGGTACAACTTATTGACTAGCTATATTTATTGTCGTGTGACGGTAGTTGTTCGTAACTGCTATGACTAGGGTTTTAGAGACTCAAGCAGTTACAAAACTGGACGAGCCATGGACATGACTTGAACAGTGTGGGAAATATTGGGGGAGGACAGTCGCTAGTACGTATGGAAAGCCAAACAGGTAAACCACAGTCTCTGGAACTGTGGCAATATTTGCAGATGCCCTCTGACGTTTTAGACGTTACGGCGGATACAGATGACTGGATGCCAGTTACGTACACATAGCCTAAATCCCACCCATGCGCATGAAAGTTGTCCTCTAAATTGCACATTAGGCGGTTAGAATCTCCTTTGCATATTTGTATCTAGGATAGTCTTTTATACTATTTTATTATTCTGACAGTTCATATTAGCTTGTTCTTCCTGTATCTTGCTACGTCCGTCTGAGGACCTGGTTTTGCCCTAGGTGTGTGTTCTGTCTTCCGCAGGTATCCTAGCCAAGGCCGTAGTCTTCTCCATTCCTTCGAAGACGATTGCGCTTGGTTCGTCTTGCCATTTTATTGATCGATTCTTGTACATTTCTTTTATTGGGATAGTTGGTAGTGGACTTTGCCTCCGCCCAACGATTGTACCATAAATATTCAAGTTGATTTTATATTATTATTCTTTTCATTGTGGATGAGATTTAGTTTGTCTTGGATTACTGCATTTTATAGCTTATGTATACATACAAGGCCCCTGTACTTCGTATGTATACAGCTGGCATGTTTACATACTTGGTCCTACGTATTTGGGACTGGGGCGTTACATATTTTTGTGGTAGCCCATGCAGGTCAAGATAAATTATTTGGTTACTTTACCGTACCAAGCAAGCCTGCATATAGGATTAGAGTCTAGGATCTCATCCACATACATGACCGCCTTCTCCTCGAGTTGCATCTTGTTGATCCCTTCTATCGTGATTCGTGCCCTCCTTTCGTGCTTGATAGAGATTAATAGGGTAACCCATATTAGGTGGACATGACCCATTGTTCCATCACCCTACTAGTTTAGCTCTTGTAAGTTGGGTAGAATGCCTTATGACCTAGCATTGACTTCGTCCTTATGACTCACTATAGTAGATACTAAGTGGATTGCCTAGACTATAAATTTTAAGGACCATACCTTATTGGTCGACCAAAGCCTTAAATAAGGATACAATAGGTCGACTGTATAGGCACCAAACAAGACTTAGATTCTTAAGTAGTTCGAACTAATTCTAGTCTCTTTTAAGAATAATTTCACGTGTCTATATTTTACCCTCTTGACTAAATGTTGCTGCTATAGCCTAGTTTTGCAAGTTTAACCGTTATCAAACTTGATTCAAGACACATGCTATTGAGCGCACGCTCACTAACATATTGTCTAGTCAGAACCGGTGCATGATGGTCTGATCAACCTAGTGCACTTTGGTTCGCTTTTATCTATCGTTCTACGTGGATGGGGACATAGTTAAACTTGTCCTCTAGGGTCCCATCCGCGACAGCCTTGGCAATTCTTTTTGAATTACTCCCTCGCCTTTGAACCACATATTGATATTCGAAAACAACTTCTTTGGACTCATATTGGTTCTCATCTTTCACTTATTTAGACGAGGACTCGTACCTAATAGATAGACCCAATGTATCACCTTTAGTTATCCCCCCAACTATTGCCAAAATAGTTAGCCACCGACCAACAGATGGGACTATATCCCATCTCGAGTTACTCGTCCTTTCCCATGACCCTAGATTCATTATCGCGACCATCATTCACTCCCTAAATTAAATTTGTGATTATTTCCGTAGTTATCGAAATCACGATTATCTTATGCATGTGTTGAACGTCGTGATTTGATTGTTCCTCATTGCTATACCCATGTACCCTCTCAACCCCCTACTTATTTTAATTTCGAGGACGAAATTCTTGTAAGTGGGTAGGATGTAAAACCCCTAAATTTCTACTATATTTTTTATTATTTATTAAATTTGGTACTGATTTAAAATTTTGTATTACGTCGCGTAGTCGTATTTACGTCACGCACGAAATTGTATTTTTCGTAATTGCTCGACTAGTGCGAATATGTGCGAGCGTACATATTTTTAGAAAAATTTTTTTCATTTTTTTATTGTTTCAAAATAAATATAGTAATTACTTTATTTTTATCATTATAAAAAAGGGCGTAAGATATAATTTATGTATAAATTAATTCTCGAAATTATTTATTAATTATCTTAAATTATTTCAAAGGTATTTTTGAAGTAGTTCCTATTAATATTTAAATTGATTTTTGAAATTTATTAATATTAATATTTTATTATTCAAAAAGATATTTAAATATTTATTATTTTCAAATTTATTATTATTAGTATTTGGAAACATATTTTTGAATTATTATGACAATTTAAATCTTAATTTGATTCTAGGAATCTATTTAAATAGTTAAAATAATATTTATATTTTGAAATTTGATTTATCTTATCTAATTTTAAGCTAAAGGTTGGAATTTAATTGGATTTAAATTGGATTTGGATTGGATTGGATTTGAATTTGGATTTAAATTTTAGTAGCTAATTATCTATTTGGGTTTAAATTACTCCTAATCCTTATCCAATTGGGAATTCCCACATCCTATAAATAGGCAGGTACTCCTCCACAGTATTTTTTCACATTATTCCTCCACAAATTCCACAACTAAAATATGTGTATCGTGTTTTGCCCGTGTTTTCCCCCACTCAAATTCTTATTCCATTATTTATACATATACCTATTTCTACATGACGACAACCCCGACAATGTCCATCCAGAATCTTAAACCTACTGCTTCCCACGACGCCGACTCCATCCCCTGCCAACCCCGACAACCCTCTTTCGACACACCATACCATCACCGTAGCCATACCACACCACCACGCCCATAGCCCTCACCTCCATGCCGACCCTTGCCACACAACACCAGCCTGCCACGATCATCATCGTCCCCCCCTCGCCATCATTTCCCCGCCACCAGCATCACACCAACCACCATCCCCGTCACCTCCATCCCCAACACAACCCAGCATAGCCACCTCCGGCCAAAACCAACACGTCACCACCATCACCCCAAAGGCACCGCCTCGACACACCGGCCGGCCAAAAACCCATAGCACCACCAAACTCAACCAGAAAAAGAAGAAAACGAAGAAGAAAACCAATCACCACCACGCGGCTACCGCGCGGCGACCCCCCGGCCAGAGCCGCCGAGACCAAAACTACTATAACCCCAAATTAAAACAAACAAACCAAACCCTAGACCTCACCTGAGCCGCGTGTCGCTCCGCCGTCCCTCCGGAGCTCAGCCGAGCCCTCACGCACCATCCCGTCAAATCTGCCGCCTCTCCCCACCGTTCACCGCCTGCGCCATCTCCGCGTGCGCCACAGCGCACGTGCGCCCGCCTCCGCCAGCATCACGCCGGCGGCTCCATCCCCGTGCGCTCTGCCCCTCCCGGCCGCGTCTACACCCTCCTCCGCCGCGTCCACAGCGTCCCGTGCCCCGCCGGCGAAACCCTTGACCGCCGCCGGATCCCCGCTCCCTCTCTGTGTCCGACCCCTCTCGAACATCCCGACCGCCTCCGAGCCTCCCAATCTCCTCCCCTCTCCTCCTTCCCGTCCTCCGCCGGAGCTGACCGTCCCCTCTCCCGAGCCCCAGACTCCTCTCACCCTCGTCTACTCTCTCCTCCCTCTCTCGAGCTCACACTTCCTCTTCTCCTTCTCACGCAAACGTTGGGATCTATTCTCTTTCCTCCAACTATTGTTTTGAAGGATGAGGATAGCTGGAGAATTGATGTTTTATTATATATTATATTTTGATTTATTCTTTTTCATTTTTTTTACAAGTATAGCCTTAGTAGATTTTTTTTTGTTTTCTAGGAAATTTATCTGATGTATTATTAGTATCATTTTTATTATCATTATTATTATTATTATTTTATTATAATAATTAAAAATTAATTATTATTTTATTATTATTATGTTGTTGTATTTTTGTTAAAAAAAGAAACAAGAGAACAAATGCTCTCATTGTACTAGTATTTTCTTCTTCTCTCTTTCTTAAATGTCCACTGGTCAACTGAGAACAAGTAAACTCGAAATTTTTCTCTGATCTTGTTATTATATTTTTGAAATTTTTTGTGATCATTACAGTATTAAATAGTAATTATAATTTTATGTACAAATATTTACTAAAGCATATTATTATATTTTGATGAGTATTATGATTACTAATATTAGTAAGATATTTGAAATTTCTCTTGTCAATTATTTTAAAATATATAGTAAATATTTACCTTAACTATATTGATCACTAAAATATAGCCTCCAAATTATAAAATAATTTTCAGTATATATCTATTTTTTAAAATATTTATCTAATTAATAAAGAAATATCTTTCTACCTATAATTTTTATTTTTGACAAATTTAGGGTTTTGCTAAAAACAATTTCT
>JANAVB010011397.1:11503024-11618024 GCA_029216955.1 Iris pallida | reverse complement strand
CATCCTACACTTTAGATGAAGTGTGCAGTAGCTTAACTTTGGAGTATTGGGTGTTGGTTTGTCATTTGAAGATGAGATTTATATCAGATTAGTCAATTTATTGAACTGTGGTACCAGTACAATACCTTGGTTTATTTTGGTTGAACTTAAAAATCTGAGCAACGGTTGGTTCGTTTATTTGAACCTGGGATTCACATGCAACTGTTTCAGTCTAATGAACCTGAAACCACCTATGCAGTATTTGAGTAATTATTGAACATGGGTATTACCTAAGTATATTTGGGCTTTCGAGAACAGGGCAGGGACTAGGAATGGTTAGGAATGGCTCAGATGTTGACCTGGGAACATCTACCAGAGTTTTGACATCCAATCTGAGACTGTACCCTGTTGCTTGAACTGAACTCATTTACTGTGCATCATTGAACCGAGACTGATAACCCTGTAGATTTATATCTTAGTTTAACAAAGACCTGAGAACTCATATTGAGTATTATACCTAAACCTGAGATTGCATGATTGGTTCATTTCATTCAAATGAGAACCATCCTTATGCCATATTGATTCAGTAACCTATGTGTACCATGTTTGGTTCAGTAAGGGAATTGAAGGACTTGGGAATTAATTGCATGAATGGCTGGACATTATGAATGAAGGATTTGAAATATAGGAAGTCTTGATCTGATTTATTGAATTGTGCAATGTATTAAATTAGATTAGTAGCCTGGAACCCATGTATAGTGTTGTGGCTCAGTCCTTAAACTGGAACCTTCACATCACTGCTCTGTTCAGTGTAGACCTGAAAAGTAATTCTCAGTATAAAACCTGAGAACCATATCAGCCTTTGACTAAAACATGGAACCTGAGATTCAATCAGAGTTATCAATTTATGTTAGACTGTGTGTACTAACACACATGACTGACTTGTATCAGTCTCAATATTAAGACTAGTATAGGACTGTAGGAAGTCTTGATAATGGACTATCAACTGAGACCGGTTGCATCACTGTAATTGGCAGTATATCAGTCTTTCCAAGACTGATTCGTTCCTTAAACCTGAGAATTTACTTGCTATTGATAGTTAGACTGAATGCACATTTGACTGTGAGGACAGATAGGTAAGCTCTAAATGATAACATGACACTTGAGTGATGATTCAGATTAGAAATTTAGGAAGAGGGTGAGGTTAGATTGGTGAACTATTGCTTAGACTGATTTTATGTTTGTTTCAACATTTCATTAGATGAGTCGTGATAGTTGTGGTTTTGGAATGAATCATAGGAACCGACCTACATCAGTACATAACGTTCTCTAGAGTTTATAAAGCTTGAATGTCTCTTCATTTCTAAAACCTGGAACTGTATGCAGTGTTGTGTCCAGCTTTTGAATGGGGCTTCTCATCACTGCCCTGATCTCAGTGTAACCTGAAGTTGGATGGCCTAGTGTAAACCTGAGATGACTTCAGTATAACCTGAGTTAGTATTCAAGTTAAACCTGAGAAATCATGTTAGAATTTTATAAATAAACTTGAGTTTATATATATGCTTTGTCTTGGATAAATTTAGGAACTTGGGAATGGGTTAGGAACCTAGCTAACTTTATATTCTAATGCTGGTTTTAAGAATAATTGTAAGGGAGTTTAATACTGAGTAGTTAATATCTAGGTTTAACCAATATTATAATCGTAGAACTACAAATACCAATTTAGAGCTTGATTAGTTATTAATCAACTTGTACCTATTAAAACAGAAGGACACCTAGCTACATTGTTTTCCAGTACTTTTCGGAGCCAGGCAAGTACTTTTCTACGGTCTTGTGCATTTACATTCCTGCACTCTTCTTGTGACACGTCATGGCACGACATCATGTACTCCTGTACTCCTGTACTCTCGTTCTTGTACTTATTAGTGTCGGGTGGGAAAATACACTAGCCATGTGACCAATCCCGGTTACTATATTCATGTGCCTAGCTTAGGCCTCGTATCGTGTACGCGGGTCCTAAGTCATACCATATTCATGTACCCCTGTGCATGTATTCACCCCAGCCGGTCACATGGACTAGATGTATTTCGATATTATGCACATTCATATCTGGTACTACAGGATTATAGTTTTATTCCTGTACATTACATTTCTTGTACTTTACATGTTCCTGTACTTTACATTCATGTACTTTAGTTCTTGTACTTATTTTCTGTACTACTTTTCTGTACTTTCATGTTCATTCCTGTATTTCATTTCCTGTACTCCTGTATACTCTGTTCATGTCATGTTCATGTTTCATTACCTAGAACTGTACTTTGCTCCGCTCCTGAATAGAATATGTTGCAGGTGAGTTAGAGGCCCTGTGCGACACTTATTATGGCCGAGAGCCAGTTGATGCTGGAGAGCTAGCTGGAGCTGCTTGTGACTTAGAGGCTGCAGAAGCCTAGAGCTTTACCTTTAGCACTTTATTTTTTTCTGTATTGAGACTAGTAGACTTACTTTCATTTGCTGGAATGTAATAAATTTTGAGATTGTACTTTACTCTGGGTTTAGGACACATCTATAGATGCTGTGTTTTCATACTTGTCTTAATATCTGGTTAGTTTTCCTAGATTGGTACATCTTACTTTATTGTGTCTAACGACAAAGGCTGGACGTGTCCGATTATTCGAGAGCGGGTCGTGACAGCCGTCGTGGCCGCCGCCGCCGCCGGCAGCCCTCCCTTGGCCAGGCGCACCCCCGGGCAGGCCCCCATGGCCATCGCCTTCCTCCCCGACGTGATGCATAGTCGATTCGTGCGTTTTGTACGAAATTTCGTCGGCACGTGCTCGAAAACGAAGTCAGAAGTTTATTTCGAAGCAACAACTTCATGCATGTTTTCTGAGAAATTCGAAAATTTGATCGACGAACTCCTTGCTCCGTCACAATCTCGGTATATAGCTCTTCTCTCCTCTCAAGTTTCATCCGTTAATTTTGCTGTTTGATACATCAAAATCGGCCACCTAGTTGACACTTTTAAATTGTACTTTTTTGGACAGTTTTGCGGAGCCAACTTCATCGGCTCGTAACTCGTCGTTGCAGCTCCATTTGGTGTGCCACTAGTTCCTGTACGTAGCTGGTATAACCCTCTTCCTGTCCCATAAGCTTCGTTTCATTGTGAGCACGTTTGGTTGGTCGAATTCGACGCCAAAGTTGGCCGTCCAAATTTTTAATTTTGTACTTGTAAAATTCTATTTTTGAACCCGGGACTCCGGATTTCAATTCTGACACCACTAGTAGACTCGTGGCATCGTTCTGGCACGATTTTATATAAAGTTTGTTTAATTTGGAGGACGTGGGCCCTGACACGTATTTCGGTACAAAGCGGGCCCCACAGTCCGAGTCAACGGGTCATTTTGAGATCGGCTCATCGGAATCCAATTTTGGATATACCGTTGAGTTCGTATCATCATTCTGGACTCGTTGACATATAATTTGATGAATTTTGAGGACATTGGCTATGGCACGCATTTTCGTGCAAATCGGATTCCAAATGTTCGGGTCAACGTGTCATTTTGAGATCGGCTCATCAGAATTCAATTTCGGATATACCATTGAGTTCGTGTCATCATTCTGGACTCGTTGACATATACTTTGTTAGATTTTGTGGACTTTGACTTTGACACGCATTTTCGTACAAATCGGATACCAATATCCAGGTCAACGGACCATTTTGTGATCGGGTCATCGGAATCCCATTTCGGACATACCGTTGGGTTCATATTATCATTCTGGATTCATGGACATATAATTTGCTAGGTTTTGTATACTTCTATCTTGACACATTTTTTGGTACAAAGTGTGTCCAACACCCGAAATTACCATTTTGTCCCTGTGTCCAAATTAGACTTATGGGTAGGCTATCCAAGCTAATTTGACCATTCTGGACACGTTGGTGATATTTGTTTTGTCATCCGACGACATCTGTAGATTTTTCTTATGTATCATCCTTAATTTATAATTAATTATTATTATTAGTGTATATATTTATATGCTTGGTTTTTGTAAAACTCTAAAGTGATCCTTGTGTTTCTAAGGACCCTAAGTGTTGGTTTTGATATAGTGTCACCCCATATTGAACTTTTATGCTAGGTCCCCATTAGCTAGTGTCCAGTTAGGAGTCGTATCACAACACTAGTGTAATCTTAATCATAGTTTAGAGACTGAGATTGTGTATTATTTTGACAGGACACCGGACATCTATATCTTCATACTCTTGCCTTGCTCGAGGCAAGTACCCCTACAAGCTTAGTTACTGCTTATAACAATAAGTTGTGATTAAACCATGTTAAAATACTGCTCTTTGGATAACTACAAGTCATATCTTCACATGCTTCTTACTGGTTCTCAGTGCATGTCATGCTTTATACTAACCTTAGTATCACTCAAATATTATAAAATGGGTTATGGGGAAACTGTTAGTAGAGTACGTGATCATGCCCCCTTCTCCGTATGTATTTACCGTGCACTGTTACATTCTATATGCAACTTTGTCGTATGTCTGATCCCGCTTTTGTGTATGTACATACAGTGTACGTATGTGCACTTCAAAAAATTGATATGTACCATAGTACATCCGACTACATATTGATCGATCATGTACATGCTACAATTTTAAACTTTAAAACAAATATATATTGCCATGATGAAATGTATCTAAAACTGGATAAATCAAGATATGCCATGATTTTGTTATTTCATCTCTTTCCATCACATGATCAGTAATGACCGATAGCCGTGAGCTCCGATGTTTCCGACGGCACCTCCCCTTCATCTTCGTCCGATCTTCCCCTGCGGCCTCTGCGCCATATCCGGCCGCCGCTTCCCGATCCACCGCTCGAGGGCTTCCTGGCGAGAGGAACAGCCGCCGCTCCGGTACTGTTCCCGTAGATTCCGCTCGCCGCTGGCCGCGAGGTCCCGTCGCCCGGACGACAGCCGGTCACCGCCGGTCTCTGGATAGCTCCGTCGGGATCTCCTCCGGATCCAGAGCGCATCTTGTGCTCGACCACCGTCGCATGCTGGCCCGCCCTCTCCGCGCGCACCGACTTGGTGAGCTCCGTCCCGACCTCCTCTTCGGCGCCATCTCAGAGACTTGCTAAGGCACCTAGCGCTCACGCCGCGCGTGAGCTCCCGTGCGCCGCCTACGCCCGAATCGGCCACCCCAGCTCGATCCCTCCGTACCCTATCGCAGCAGCAACTGGTGTCGGCCACCGCGGCGGCCAGCCCTCGCCGGCAGCCGTCCATCTCCGTGGCCGCGTCTCCTGCCGTGCCGACGCAATCCGACGCCTCTACCGCCCAAACCCTCGTTGTGCGGTCCCCTCTCCCACTCTCTTTCATCTTTAGTTCTCATTTCCCTTCTTAATAAAGAAGCTCTGGGAACATAGCTGCTATTGGGATGTACATCATTACTATTAAATGCATATTTTATGTGGGTATACTTGTATATATACAAACAATATATATATACTCTGTTACTCTTAGTATAGTTAAGTATTTAACAGGTATATTATTATTCCCTTAAATACAATAATATTTGCATTAATGTGATTAAATATGGTAGTTTTGCTATTATGAAATGTCACGACCCGCACCCGTTTTTCGGACGCGAGCTCGTGAGCAAGCCAGCTACGTATCGAGCGGACTCCAGCCCGACTTGAGTACGTATAAGCTGTCAAGGTCATGGGTATCATGTCTAATCTAAACTATATCTCAATCCACAAGAATCATGTAAAATAAGGATAAACAAGTATGGGTCGTGATCTACAGCCCATTAGCATATTGTTCGATTAGACTCCAAGAATGATATGAGTCTATAAATAAACAGAATATATTATAAAAGCACGAGAAGGATAGTAAATCGATAATACTAACAAAATACCTGAATCATGCAGATGAAGTCAACTGCCACAAGCTCAGCTATCTACGTGCAAATCCACTACCTGAAGAGATCATCAGGTCCTCAGAGGACTAGCAAGATACATAAAATATGCCTACTAATATGACAGTAAATAACATGTATGGAGGATAAGAACGGTGCAAGAAAGATCTCTAAAATGTAGAAATGTAATACTAGACTTGGCTACCAATCAATCGATTAACCTCTATAGCTTGTAGTACAATGCAAGATACTCCCAATCTATAGTAGGTTTTGACTATAATACAATGCAAGATAATCCCAGTCAAGATTAGCCAATTCTAGTATCGATCTCCTCTCCTAAAGGATACAAAGTCAAGTAGACTCCTATAAATCATAGTACAATGCAAGATACTCCCAATTTATAGTGTCGCAAGTCAAGTCAATCAATCAATATATGCTATAGGTCGTAGTACAATGTAAGATACTCCCAATCTATGGCATGTCTCAAGTCAAGTCAATCAAGATAAAGAATCGGCTATAGGTCGTAGTACAATGTAAGATACTCCCAATCTATAGTATGTCTCAACTGTAGTACAATGCAAGATACTCCCAGTCAAGAATGGTCAAGGACAGATATAAAAACTGACAACTCACTCACAAGACAAGGTAACACAAGAGACCAATAATCTAGTAATGTCAAATACCCTATACGTACACGTAATCTAGAACAAGTAAAGCAATCAAGGACGAATCAATCACAATATGGGATCATGTGACAATATGAATAGGACTGCAATAAGGAAAGAGAAACCATGTAAATACTGTATATGTTCGGCAAGGTATACTTGCCTGGAGGTTGCACGGAGAACCAACAATGTATCGCCAATCAACAAGTCAGAAAGTCCAAATCATCACAACTGTCTCCGAAAGCTAAAATAAACGTTACCAACATTCTCAGAATAGTCAAATTAGCTAGGATTGCCTGTCCTTAAGTCCAATTCTGGATACAGGGGCAAAACGGTAATTTCGGGCAAAAACGGTGTCCGCCGTTGGACCCGCTTTGCACCGAAAAGCGTGCCAGAGTCAATGGTCTCTAAAGTCGTCAAACTATATGTCTACGGATCCAGTTTTTTGATACGAACCCAACCGTATGTCCAAAGTTGGATTCTGGCGGACCGTGCACAAAATTACCCGTTGAGTCGGACAGTGGGGCCCGCAAAACGACATACGATCCAACTGTCTCAGAATTGAACCAAACTTGGCATACAAGACCAAAAAAATGATACGGTCCTGTTGGCGCAAGTTTCATCTCGATATGACGAGCGTGCACGAAGTAATTAGAGAATTTGCACAGAGGCCAATACGGGAAATTTCGACGGATACGCATCAAATTCGTCGCGCACACGCGACCAATTTGAATTCCGTCAAAGCCCACACGACCACGAAGCTGTTACGCACCTTTCGATACTTTCTGTTCGTGACCACGTTGCCCGGATTGGCAGGACGCACGTCGTGTGGATGAATTTTCTAAGTTTTGAAAACAGGTTTTCGTCAAAGTTTGGGATTCGATTTCTCGACACGTAGTCGATAATCTCCAAATCCACAAAAAGGGTGGTGAAGCCCTATATGTTGTCTAGGACTGCCTTCAAATAGATTTTCTAATCTGGCGTTAGATCGATCGAAATCGATCTTCAAACGTGGGTAATTGGACTGCTCTGTTTTGCTATTTGCAAACAGATTTGTGTCAATCTTTGGGCTTGGTTCGTGATGCATGTCGTACAACGTAAATCGAGCTAATGGGATCGAAACGAAGGTGGTTAGGTTAGATGCATACCATAGAAAACGGCTCGATGATTAGTCGAGCGTGCGCGAAGAAAACACGCAGCAAATTTGCCTCGACGGACTGCACTTGCTGTTGTTGTTGAGCGCATATCCGTGCGCAGGTGAGCTTTAGTCGCCGTCCGGTGACTCCACGTGGCGGAGCGCGGCCGAGGGTGGCTGCCCAGGTAGCTGGCAAGGTCGCGGCGTTTAGGGTTTGAGAGGTTTTGTGAGAACTCCTCGCCGTCCCTCTGTTTTTACATATATACGCGATGTGGCTACAGGCAACCCGAGCGGGAACGATGATGCTTGGGCTGGGCTTCGCCTGGCCGACAGGGCTTGGGATTGCTGGCTTAGGCCTGGTTGGGCCTGGTTTCTCCTTTGATTACTTTCTAACAGTGTATACATATTTATATACACCTAACCACCCATGTACCTATATATATATATATATATATATATATATATATATATATATATATATATATATATATATATATATATATACCCACATATACCTATATACACCCTTATTTATTTACATATTTACATACACGCCCATACGTATATATATACTTATATATATATATATATATATATATATATATATATATATATATATATATATATATATATATATATATATATATATATATATATATATATATATATAATCACTTATATATATATATACACATTTAATATTTATATATATACACACATCTACAATATCAATGTATATACATATACATAAATATATATACACTCATATATATATATATATATATATATATATATATATATATATATATATATATATATATATATATATATATATCCACATACACACACATATATAATACGTAACATACACACATGTATAATATATATATTTATATATACATATTCGTACACACATTTAATATATTATATTTGTGCATAAATTATAAATCTCTTGATAACAATTTAATATACAATTAAATATAACCATTAAATATAACCAATAAAATAATAATATTAAATAACAATCCCAATAAAATAATAATAGTAATAAAATAATAACGAAATTTAATAAAGTATATACCATTATTGCACCATCTAATAATCCCAGAAAATGTACAAGGCCTATCTTATACAAATATTATTGAATATCAACTAATAACAATATTTATAATATTTAATTAAGAATATTTAGAAATATTCCTTAGATCACTAAAATGGAATACGACACAATCATACCAAAAATGCATCAACACGAATGTCATTGGACGTACCGCATGACTACATGGGCTTAGGCTTAGTTCGGGTTCAGTTTGACTAGTTTGGTGCGACTGGGTCACCTAGACGTCAAATAATATTAATAATAAATAATTAACTATTTATAATGGTCATGTCACAACTTGGCCTGGTTTTCCTAGTTAGGACATCCCTATGGCTAGGTTTCCCCGGACATGGCTAGTACACTAGTCAAGGCACACTGCTACATCTTCCGTGCCACAAATCCTAGTCGTCTAGTACTTCAAAACTCAACTATGGCTAGAGTCATCTACCGTAATAATTGACTAAATAATCATTTCTAAAATCCTGAAAATCACAATTTAAATCAAATAAATAATTCAAAAAAATATTTTGAAAAATTCTCCGGAAAGGGAAGCTACATGAAACATTATTGTTAGTAGAGTTATTTTAATAAATAATTATGGACTTGGTGTGGGCCATGAATATATATTGATATTCTTATTAGGTTACTTTTTCCTAAATTAAGAGATATGACATTGTAGCCAAAAAGAAAAGAGTATTTTGACAAAACTGAGTTGGAAAAATATTATTACGATATTTCTATCTACTTTTAAAATATGGTATTTTGCTTAGAAGTTAAAATATTATTTATGGTATATTAAATGTAGTTTTGATCTAAGAATATTTTCGTAGAATTCTTTATCTAGTTTAATTATTTGTTAAAGATTGGCTTAGCCTAGATTTTTAAAGTATATATTTTCTAAACATATTTTGACTAGTGAAATATAGTTTCAATTATCAAAATTATTTATAAAATAAGTGAAAAATACCTAAATATATTTTTGCCTTAATTAAAATTCCCATCTATAATGGATCAATCTTGATTGTGACTAGTCATACGCTTCAAGTTTTGTGATTCTGACCACTTCATATTGACCCCAGGCTAATCGGACTATCTCGGACACAATGGCAAGGTAAGTTCCATCATTAGAGGTTGTCTTGCACACTTACGACATACGTGACTATTCTGGACCCAACGGGAGTATCAGTTTCACCAGCGCAGGACCTCAGGCGAGTACATCTCTGATAGTTTTTGTATTTGATTATCTCTATGACTCTTGTACGTAGTAGTGTTTTACATTGATATCCTGTTGATTCTTGACACAATGTTACACGAGATAGTAGTTATGGATTCTTTACATGTTGTTTTTGACCAATCTATTACTGTGTCCGTGACCTGTTTGGATCCACACGAGATAGTAGTTATGGATTCTTTACATGTTGTTCGTGACCAATCTATTACCGTGTCCGTGACCTGTTTGGATCCATGAGTACTGGTCGGGCGGGGAAATACTCTAGACATGTAAACAAACCCAAAATTAAACTTGCCTAATAGCAACCTCGCACTTCACATGCAGGTGTCGGATCTTATTCTTGCCTAATAGCAGTCGCACATTTCATGTGCGGGGTGTCGGATTTAGCCTTAGTCGTTTACATGTCGAAGTAGTATTTCAACTCACTAGATAGGTACATGTATGGTTCTACAGTATATATTGCTGGCTACAAGTCTTCTCTATTTTTAGTACTCACTTGCCGTGTTCCCCATGCTCAGTCTTTGTCATGATTCTATACTTGTCTTTTCGTCGTGTATTTCATTATTACTTACATATTTATGGATTTCGTCATTTATTGATTCTGTTATGAGATTGTACTCGTTTAATTCCTGACTGGAAACCAATATTTTTCAGGTTAGCCGTAGATTCACTTAGCTTTGGAAGATACGGGTGTACTTGCAGACTTAAACCTAGAAATAGATAGCAGTGGTATTATTTTTTTATTAAATGTGTAAGAACATTATATTTTCTTTCCAATATAAATGTTGTAAATGTTGTAATCAAATTTAGAAATGTGAATGAGCAATACAGTTATTTTGTGATTTGAGCATCTTGGTCATGACAGCGTTCTACCGCCGACTCTACGGCGTAGGCTGGCTTAGACACGTCTCGTATCCGAAAGCGGGTGCGGGTCGTGACAAGTTTTTGTGGTGGCCCATACAGGTTAGTTTTTGTAAAAGATTGCGAGCTTGTGATAGTACTTAAGTTAGTCGTACTATTGCGAGCCTGCGACTAGGAAATGCTCATTCACAACTAGGAGTAAATCAATTTTTTAGAGAATGGTTAGGACTAGGAGTCCCTAATTTAAATTGACATTTGGGTAGTTAAGGTTGCTACATATGTCTCACTAGATGACTTTCATAGAAGGATACATTGTCGCATTTTGATTCGACGGTATTTCTCAGGAGGGTAGATTCGTAACACCTTCCCGAAAGTTTGAAAAATATCCTTTTATTTATTTATTTGATTTAAATGTGATTTTTAGAATTTTATAAATATTTAGTATAGACGACCTAAGTCACGATTAAGCTTCGGAGTGCAAAATGACCAAGAATTTTGGCACTGAGAGTGTGGTCGAGTGCCTTGACTAGTATTCTAGCCATGGAAGTGCAGGCCGAGTTATATGTGTGTACTAACTAGGAAAACCAGGTCAAATCGTGACATAACCCTAGGAATAAATTAATTATTTATTATTAAGATTATTGACTTTTAGAAGACCCGGTTGTCCCAAATTAGCCCGAACTCAACCCAAGTCCTGGTGGTCATGTAGTGTGACCAACGTCGTCCATGTAGATATGTAGGTGTGTATAGATATTGGTAGTCCGTTTCTAGTATTGTGAATAATTTCTATAAAATATATATTAAATATAATATATGTATTATTGCTATTTAAATTTATATTTTACTTGGAAATAGGATAACCTTCTCTTAGAATGATATTTTGGGAATTTTGGGATTTACTTAGGCTATACATATATACTTGTGTATAAATATATTCATAATAGGTAGACATAGTGCTTTATACATATTTTTTCCTCGACCTTGAATATTAGAGAAATATAAATTTAAGTTTATATTTCTCTGCCTTCGATCATTTTTTCCTAATCATGATCATTTGTACAACTTTATCTTATGTCTTTTCTAAACATCGCCATATCATAAGTTCGTATCACATATATTCTTTTCTTGGACCTAAGGAATTATTTTTCTCACTCAATTGTCTATTAATCTCGAGTTAAGTTTTTGGATTCAAAAGTTTCCTCTCAATCGTCGAATATTGAATATCCGTGAAATAAGGTTATAAGATCTTTTTCTACTTATTTTGACTTCGATCATTATCCTTTCTAACCATTTTTTTCTTCTTCCTTCCCAGAAGATAATGATTATACTTGAAGAGCATATGCTTACACTTTTTTTATCTTTATCAACTTGTATGATATTTTAAACTCCTTTGATATTCTTGGGGATATAGTTGAAATAATTTTGATGACTTACGATGACAAGACAGCAGCGCACTGTCGTCACTTATTTGAATTATCGAGACTGCGGGTTCACTGCAGCCAGTAGCGCATTGGCATGGCATGACCCCTAAGTTGAAATAATTTCAAGTAAGCTTGGGTGAGCGAACATTATTAAAATTATGTCTTGGTCGTCTTACCTCATCCTTGAGTTGTTATGTCAAGATTAGATAGAGTTGATAGGGTATTCGTTACCGCAACATAGCTTGAGTTGTGGAACCAAGGGTTTAATGCAGCTAGCTGTACACTGACGAGGCATAAATTCTCGGTAAAATGACTTTGATTATGTTTACGAGTTTCGAATACCATAGAGACTACGTCTTATTGGCATATACTATTAAGTTTTCAAATCGATTTGTGCTTATTCCTAGTCATAATCTTCTCAATAAACCGGTAATTCTCCCTTACTTTCTTAGCCCTCTATTTTTCAGATTGTCCTCTTTTAATGTAATTTCAACTGGATTCCTAAATTTATCTAGATTTTAATTCTAAACTCGTGCCTAAATAATTGTGGATAAATATTTTAAGCATATCGAAACGATTTTGGGTTTGATCATCCTTGAACAATTTCGATCATGACTAGACTCCTTTTATTATAATTCGACCGAGTCAATTTGTATCCTTTCCTAGGTTTGATTCTATAACTATGCCGAAACAATTTTGCTTAACTAATTGATCGTTCCTAAACAAATTTGATCACGACTAAACTCTCTTGACCATAATCATAATCGTACATATTTCAACCTGATTATTTCCAATATTATATTTTGTATTCCATTTTGATCATGACTGTCTTGACCTTGTTCATGCTCGTGCCAACTTTTTAATTTTATCATGCATGGATGATTTGCATGATTAACATTGATCGTGACTGTATCTTAACTTATATCTATGGGACTATAGCCTTGTTTAGATTGCATCTAGAACCTTGATCATTCTTTAGAAATTTGGTCGTAACTAGACCATGTTGACTGTAATCGGATCATGCCAAATCATTCTTAAACATTTGGTTGTCAACTAGACCATTTGACCGAATATTGATCGTGCCCAAATTCACACACTCCTTTTGTCTATTATCTTTATCATTTTGATCATATCACTCCCTTGATTATACCATTCGTCGTTTTATTCATATTAATTAAGAAATTTTTGTTTTTTTTCTGATTATTCTTCATAGTCGTGCCTAATCGTGTCCTTTAAAAATTTTAGGGTAAATCATTCTAAGATGGGTAGATAGTAAGCCCACTCCCTGAAGTTTTGAAATGTTGGTTTAAAAAAAGAAAAAAAAACTAAATCCTTTTATAGATGTTTTTGAAATAAAATGAGTTTTGCCAAAAATTTTATTTAAAATGACAGAGACCGACTTGTAAGGATTATGGACCCTTACCAAATATTTCTACGATTTTAATCTATAAATATATTGGGATGATATTAAATATTACTTTATATTCGTATATCGGCATATTATTAGATGAAGTTTTATTAAATCTTGCTTAGATCTATACAAGTGTATTTTGAAGTTAATTGATAATATCTAGTGTCCCTTTAAGGTTATTTATCAAATATTATATTTAGATTTGATTAAAAGTAAAAAATTTAAATATTATCAATAAAATCTAGAATTATTTTTTTAAATTATCATGGAATATTCTTGATTTATTCAAGTTAATATTTATTTTAGGATCTTGAAAAGATTTGATCAACCAAGTCCACATATCCTAGTAGTCCTTAAATTCGAGGACGAATTTATTTCTATGGTAGGTAGATTTGTAACCCCTCTTCCCGAAATTTTAAATTTTATCTATTTGCTATTTAGTCCTAAAAATTTTCCAGTGGAAAATAAAATTTATTTTTCTATAATAGACAATTTTAATAAACGAAGAAATTTGTCAAACCATTTTTAGATAATTTGTATACTTTTAATTTCTCGTTATCAATTATCCTTAGAATTTATTTTTAATATTCATTTGATTTCGAAAAGACAAGTTCATTAAATTCTAAGATTCTTATATGATTAATCTTTGATTAGATTGATCACTCTAAATTATAGTTTTGACTTATTCTAATCCATTGGTGGTGGTTTTTCTACTATGATAATTTAAGTAAAATTTATAATTGTGGAATCATATTTTTCAACCGTCGGTAATATTTAACACTATTTTTAAAGCTTCTTATTGCAATCGCTTATAGTATGGCAATTAGGTTAACTGGTATTCAAACTCTACGTGATTTAAATCAAATACGCAAAGATTTATCTAGTAAAGTTTATATTATTTGATAATACAGAGTAGTATATCAAAGTATCACTTTAAAGTAATATTTTAACTGGAAATTACTGAGCAACCCAATTTCGGGATGGACTTTTATGAAATGCCCACCCGCTGGATGAGTTTTATGAAATGCCCAGAATTAAGTATTTTCACGTTAAATATTCCAAGATTCCCTTTTAGATGCCACCCGCTGGAAACTGCTATTTTTATAATACCGAAACTACCCCTCCGCGCGAATTGGTCATCTATATGTATTTGAATTCAAAAAACTCAGATCTGGATTGCGATTTTCGTCTTCTTCTTCTTCACGGAAAATCTGAATTTCATTGCTCTCATCTTCAGCAGAGATCGCAAAGATCGTTCGTAGTTCGGTGTGCTTTTCTTCGGTCGAACTCAGATCATCGCTCGTCATCATCATCACCATCATCATCATCTTCATCGACGTCAATTGTGGAGAGAAGATCTTTCTTCTTCTTTTCCATAAGAATTATCATCGCTTTGAAAGAAGAACGAAACTCTTTATTCCTGAAAAAACTAAATTACACGGAGAATGGCCATTCTCCTACGTTTTAACACTGGAAATGACCATTCTCCGTGTAAATTAACACGGAGAATGCCATTCTCCGTTTTATTTAAAACGGAGAATGGCCATTCTCCTGCGTTTTAACACTGAAATGACCATTCTCCGTGCTAAATTACACGGAGAATGACCATTCTCCGTTTTATTTAACACGGAGAATGACCATTCTCCGTGTAAATTAACACGGAGAATGCCATTCTCCGTTTTACTTAAAACGGAGAATGACATTCTCCGTGTTTCTAACACGGAGAATGGCCATTCTCCTGCGTTTTAACACTGAAATGACCATTCTCCGTGCTAAATTACACGGAGAATGACCATTCTCCGTTTTATTTAACACGGAGAATGACCATTCTCCGTTTTATTTAAAACGGAGAATGCCATTCTCCTGCGTTTTAACACTGAAATAACCATTCTCCGTGCTAAATTACACGGAGAATGCTATTCTCCGTTTTATTTAACACAGAGAATAACATTCTCCGTTTTATTTAACACGGAGAATGGCATTCTCCGTATTTCTAACACGGAGAATGGCCATTCTCCTGTGTTTTAACACTGGAATGACCATTCTCCGTGATAAACTACACGGAGAATGGCATTCTCCGTGTAAATTAAGACGGAGAATAGTCATTCTCCGTGTAATTTAGCACGGAGAATGGTGGTCATTCTCCGTGTAAATTAAGACGGAGAATGCCATTCTCCGTGTTAGTAACACGGAGAATGTCATTCTCCGTGTTAGTAACACGGAGAATGTCATTCTCCGTGTAAATTAAGACGGAGAATGACATTCTCCGTGTTACTAACACGGAGAATGACCACCCTCATGCTAAATTAACATTTTTCGTGTTCTAACACGGAGAATGACCATTCTCCTGCATTTTATGGTCAGCTGAAACTTTGGAGAGCCATAACTTTTGACTGGGAGGTCGAAATGAGGTCCCGTTTGTCGCAAAATGAGCGTATCGTCGAGGAGACTGAAAGTAACAGCTTCATCGTTAGACGGCCTTCCGAAATTTTAGAATCGCAAAAAAATGATGTTTGGACCTCCGTTTTAGCACTTTTGCAGTTTGTCCCGGTCTTTCCGAAATTTTCCGACGAGTTTTCGAAGATTTTTGAGGAGAAAACCTAGATTCGAAAGTGAGCAGCGTATGGAAGAAGATGAAGTATCGAAACGTTTTTTTAAGAGCAGTTTCGTGGATGTTTTCAATAAATTAAAAGGAAGGGCAAAATGGTCATTTGGAACCCGCTTTGGATAAGTTTCTCTAATTCTGGGCACGCGATGAAAGTTTTTTTAGCGGTGGGTTTTACATAAAACTTTTTTAGTTTTTGGGCATTTCATAAATCCTTTTAAAGTCTTATTGATATCAAGTATTAAGTTGGATGTGGCTAAATATATTTTCAAATATTATTGATAAGGCTTAGTATTAATTATGGATTGGTTTGATTTAGAAATTATCGGATTAATATTTGGTTGGTTTAATTCTTAAACTTACTTGGCTATTGGATAGTCACTAAACGACTATTAAACACCATTACATAATTCCTCCTCATCAAGTCCTACATAAAAAAAATATTGAGTCTGCACCTCCAGACTTCTTTCCTCCGCACTTCCCATGAAACCGAAGACTCCCCCTATCCATACTCAACCAACAAACATGCTACCATGGCCGAACTCGAAGCCACGGGACTCGGCGATGTGCGTACACCCCTCCTTCCTGACGAGCGCCTGCTCCCTGCGTGTCTGGATTCCCAACACCACGATCACCCGTATATCAACCACGCGGTGGTGAGCCCGAAGCCAAGCCAACACCCACAGCCATCACCATAGCCGTCTCCGCCCCTCCTCGCCATCCATGCCATCCGACAATCAAAACCATCTTCAAACCACAACCACCAACGCCACAGATATCACCAACACACAGCCATTACCATCTCCGTGCCCGATTGTGTCCGTGTATCCACCACAAAAATTACTATATCGACCGCGTCCGGACCCGTGCATCCGTGTCCTAGTCAACACCCATTCCTTCATCCAGTTTTACACCATAAGCACATATTTTTGTATCCGACTCGGACACGAATTCAGAACCCAAAACAATACTGTGTCCAACCCCCGGACACGTACAGAAGAAAATCCTAGTCCTAACCTTTCCATAGCCGACGGCCGCTGCTGCTCAGCACCTGGTCGAACACCACCGCAGGATTCATCACAGCCACATCTCCGATCGAAGTCGCCAACCATTGGCATCTTTCCCAAGCCGTTCCCTCTCCCTGGCTCGCGACGAGCAGCTCGGACGAGTCACCGCCTTCCGAACCGAGCGCTTCCTCCGGAGGCTTGAGCCGCCGTGGCTTCCTCACCGCACCGCCCGAGTCTTCTCCACCGGCCACCCGCACCGGCTGGAGTCCTCCCAGCCGTGCGCCACCACACGATGTGCTCAGCCGCCCGCACGCCCCGCTCTAGCGTCGGAGCGCCCCGACGAGCTCCGCTATTACGGCGACGACCGCGCGAGCCGTGAGCTCCGCCGTTTCCGACGGCACCTCCCCTTCGTGTTCGTCGGTCTTCCCCTGCATCCTCTTCGCCAGATCCGGGCGCTGCTTCCCGATCCACCGCTCGAGGGCTCCCTGGCGATAGGAACAGCCGCCGCTCCGGTGCTGTTCCCGTAGACTCCGCTCGCCGCTGGCCGCGAGGTCCCGCTGCCCGGACGACAGCCGATCTCCGCTAGTCTCTGGAGAGCTCCGTCGGGATCTCCTCTGGATCCAGAGCGCATCTCGTGCTCGACCACCGTCGCACGCGGGCCGGCCCTCTCCGCGTGCGCCGACTTGGTGAGCTCCGTCCCGACCTCCTCTTCGGCGCCATCTCAGTGACGCACTCAGCCATCTCGCGCTCATGTCGCGCCTGAGCTCCCGTGCGCCGCCAGTACCCGAAACGGCCACCCCAGCTCGATCCCTCTGCACCCTGTCGCACCAGCAACTGGCGTCGGCCACCGCGGCGGCCAGCCCTCGCCGGTAGCCGTCCATCTCCGTGGCCGCGTCTCCTGCCGTGCCGACGCAATCCGATGCCTCTACCGCCCAAACCCTCAGTGAGCGGTCCCTTCTCCCACTCTCTTTCCTCTTTAGTTCTCATTTCCCTTCTTAATAAAGAAGCTCTGGGAACAGAGCTGCTATTGGGATGTACATTATTACTATTAATGCATATTTTATGTGGGTATACTTGTATATATACAAACAGTATATATATACTCTGTTACTGTTAGTATAGTTAAGTATTTAACAAGTATATTATTATTCCCTTAAATACAATAATATTTGCATTAATGTGATTAAATATGGTAGTTTTGCTATTATGAAACATTATTGTTAGTAGAGTTATTTTAATAAATAATTATGGACTTGGTGTGGGCCAAGAATATATATTGATATTCTTATTAGGTTACTTTTTCCTAAATTAAGATAGATGACATTGTAGCCAAAAAGAAAAGAGTATTTCGACAAAACTGAGTTGGAAAAATATTATTACGATATTTCTATCTACTTTTAAAATATGGTATTTTGCTTAGATATTAAAATATTATTTATGGTATATTAAATGTAGTTTTGATCTAATAATATTTTCGTAGAATTCTTTATCTGGTTTAATTATTTGTTAAAGATTGGCTTAGCCTAGATTTTCAAAGTATATATTTTCTAAACATATTTTGACTAGTGAAATATAGTTTCAATTATCAAAATTATTTTATAAAATAAGTGTTAATTAAAATTCCCATCTAGAATGGATCAATCTTGATTGTGACTAGTCATACGCTTCAAGTCTTGTGATTCTGACCACTTCATATCGACCCCAGGCTAATCGGACTATCTCGGACCCAATAGCACGGTAAGTTCCATCATTAGAGGCCGTCTTGCACACTTACGACATCCGTGACTATTCTGGACCCAACGGGAGTATCAGTTTCACCAGCGCAGGACCTCAGGCGAGTACATCTCTGATAGTTTTTGTATTTGATTATCTCTATGACCCTTGTACGTAGTAGTGTTTTACATTGATATCCTGTTGATTCTTGACACAATGTTACACTTGATAGTAGTTATGGATTCTTTACATGTTGTTCGTGACCAATCTATTACCGTGTCTGTGACCTGTTTGGATCCACACGAGATAGTAGTTATGGATTCTTTACATGTTGTTCGTGACCAATCTATTACCGTGTCCTTGACCTGTTTGGATCCATGAGTACTGGTCGGGCGGGAAAATATTCTAAACATGTAAACAAACCCAAATTATACTTGCCTAATAGCAGCCTCACACTTCACGTGCGGGTGTCGGATCTTATTCTTGCCTAATAGCAGTCGCACATTTCATGTGCGGGGTGCCGGATTTAGCCTTAGCCGTTTACATGTCAAAGTAGTATTTCAACTCACTAGATAGGTACAGTGTATGGTTCTATAGTATATATTGCTGGCTACAAGTCTTCTCTGTTTGTAGTACTCACTTGCCTTGTTCCCCATGCTCAGTCTCTGTCATGATTCTATACTTGTCTTTTCGTCGTGTATTTCATTATTACTTACAGATTTATGGATTTCGTCATTTATTGATTCTGTTGTGAGATTGTACTCGTTCCATTCTTGACTGAAAACCAACATTTTTCAGGTTAGCCATGGATTCACTTAGCTTTGGAAGATACGGGTGTACTTGCGACTTAAACCTAGAAATAGATAGCAGTGGTATTTGTTTGCCATTAAAATTGTTTTGATTGAAATCATAATACAAACAGAACAGTGATACAATATAGGACTTAGATGTAGTCCTAGGAGTACACTTTTGTTTAAGCTGGGTCCTTAGTGCCAATGGAGCGAGTGGTAATGCGTTGACTCCGTTGACCGGCTGACGGCGGTTATCGGTTCTCTGAAGGTGTTGATTGCTCTAGGTGCTGGAGCTTGCTGAGAGGAGGAAGACGTTGACTGTCTAGGACTGCCTCTCTGGTGATGTGAGTCTTGTGTTCTGAGTTTCTGTCCGTCTGTGTGTGAAGGGGATGATCCTTCTATTTATAGTTTTGCAGGCTGGCTGCTCATGCGCGCATGTAGGATGCGCCGGTGTGGGGATGCCACGTGGAGGTTGCTGATGGAGGCGCATGGATGCTGCGCCCTGATCGAGAGGGAGAACTCTTCATACTGCTGTTGTGAGCCGGCACGTAGCAGAGAGAAGATCTTTCCGTTGCTGAAATCTCGGATGAGTTGAGTCAAAGGACACGTGTCGTCAACTCATGGTTCGAAGATCTCGGATTTGGTGGAGAGTAGTGATCTGGTGAGCTGCGCCTTGGATTGGGCGCAGGAGGAGGCTGCGGCTCATAACCTTTAGGAGTTACAAACCATTTGGGGCGCATGGCTTTTGAGGCGCATGCAGGCGACTTTCCTTCTGTCTTTCGGGATCAGAGAGCAGTCTGAGGCGCATGGCTTTTGAGGCGCATGCTGATTTGGACGCATGGCCGTAGAGGCGCATGCGGATGGTGGAGTGGCCACGTGGCAGTAGCCGTCGAAATAAAGTCATGATGATGCTGACGTTGTCGACGCTTCATTTTCTGAATAAAGCTGTCAACTGTTCAGACTTTGGGAGGCGTGCTGCCAACTCTGTCAGTTCAGCATTTAATGTTGGTGACGTTCGATGGACAGCTGAGTGGGCGCGTCGGTTGGCGTTCCACTCGGTATGGAGATGTGTGAGGGCGCACCCTCTATGATGCGCCGAGTACTGTAGGGCGCGTCTGTATGATGCGCCTGATGTCGAAGGGCGCGTCCGTGTGATGCGCTGTTTGGCTGGCGCATCGGACATGTCTTTTAATGATGCGGCTGTCACGCTCTTCGAGTGCCATAAATAGCCGTTTGGCTGAATTCGAGGCGTCCGGTTCATCCATTTAATGTAAATTCATTGCACGGAATTCGGAGGGCCATCCACTTGGCACGTGGGTTTGATCTGCCCGGCCTATAAATAGTGGCATGGAGAGAAGATTTGCTTCTCATTTCCTCACGTTCTTCCAACATGAACTTGAACATGCGGGTGCATTCTGTTGACGAAGTGCTCCCGAGGGTGAAGATGAGATGCTGTGTTGTCTTCGATGCACTTGAAGGTGACTGTTACATCCAAAAGACGGAGTCGAGGGCATCTGAGGCAGGCGGAAGGTGCCTGTTGCATCCAAAGATAGGGATGCTCGAGCCTCGTCTCCGTTATTCCGGAAGAGCCGTAGATCGGAATGGCGGTGCAAGGCTCTCTCTTCCTTCAAAGTGGGTGTCGCCCACTTTGATTATGTTGAAAGCTGCTCCTTTAGCCGCGGTTTCGATCACGGTCTTCCTTCGGCTTTGGAGGCTCTTTCGAAGCCTCCCCTGGCCACAGCATTTACGGTGCTCTTCTCTTCCTTGGTTCCAGCCAGAGGGTTAAATGCTTTGTGTATCGAAGCATTTATCGGGCGAGCCTGGTTGGAAGAGCGGCACATAACTGGGCTCTGCTCGGCCAGGTGAGCCTGGCTGGAAGAATTTGGCTGAAGGGATGCACATAACTGAGCTGCTGAAGAGATGATAGGATGCGCCTGGATGGAGGCGCATGATATCTGCTGCGCCTCACTGGTGGCGCATAGTGATGCTGCGCCTATCTGGAGACGCATGGTGGCCGCTGCGCTTATCTGAAGGCGCATGGTGGCTGCTGGCTGTAGACTTAGGCTCTTTCCTTTGTAGAAATTCTCCTTTGTACAACCTTTTCTAGACATGTAATAGACTTTTATATATAAATAAAAATTCCTTCTTCAAATGTCTATACTTATTGACTTTGCTGTGAAGTTCTTCGTCTGAGTTCTAGCGCATGTAGTGTCTGGCGCATGGGCTTTCTGGTTGTGAAATTCTATGCTTCTACAAGACCCCCTTCAAAGTTTTCAAAACTTTTGAATAAGTTTTGGAATACTTTGAATAAGAAGCATGGAGGTCAGGGCGCATGATTTCTGGGCGCATGCCTGTTCGGGCGCATGCTTTTCTCAGTTAATGATGATGGTGCCTCGGTAACCGAAAAGATTAATGATGATCTTTTGGTTTTATTTGCTGCTATCCTTGCACAGAACCCGAGGCGACGGCTGAGATCACATGTCATCTGTTCACGCGTGCGACCAAGCCCTATAAATAGGTAAGAGTTGGAGAGAGAAAGGGTTCTTCTTCTCTGTGTCTCTGCTTCTTTAGAGTTTCTTCTTCAAAACCCTAACTTCTCCTTCTTCTAGAGAATGGCTCCCAAGACTCCTCGCGGTGCTGCCGGCAAGGGGAAGGAGAAAGCGAAGGAGTCTGTGGAAGTTGCGGCGGCTGTCGTTCCCCGTCGGCCTGTCGAAGTTCGGCCGGAGGTGGTTGGTAAGTCTCATTGTCCGTACGCCAACGCACATAGGCCTTGAGTCTTTAATGATGTGCCGCGGTCTTTGCCCGCCGACGCGCATGGGTTTAAACCCTGGATGCGCCGAGGCTATGCCGCTGACGCGCATGGGTGCAAACCCTGATGATGCGCCGAGGCTATACTGCTAACGCGCATGGGTTCAAACCCTGATGATGCGCCGAGGCTATGCTGCTGACGCGCATGGGATGCGCCGCAGTTTTCTCCTTTAGACACATTGTGTGTTCTCTTCTGACTTTTTCTGATCTTTTACTAGTGTCGATGGCAATCCCGCTTTTGAGTGAAGTTTTCTTGGAGGCTGCCTTCAACCAAATGGGAGTAGAGCATAACGAGGAAGTGATAAACCCTACTCAAGATGCTCTTATGCTGGATCAGCCTCCTGAGAGAATGACCCTAATCCGTGAACAGCAGTATTGGTTCCTCAAACGGATGATGGAACGTGGAGTCATTAAACCTTCCACATCTGATAAAGTGACCTTCCTGAAGCCTGAGTTCCTGTTTGGAGACCGTCTCACTTCTACTGACTCGTCAGTACTGAAGGTCAAGGAGGACTGGTTCTTTACTGCGAATGGGGTGCATATGACTGTTAAGCAACTTGAACGTCAGTGGCCTTTGACGTCCTTCTGTCGCCTTATTTCCCAGAGGAGGATGTCCTGGGAGCTTACCCCTTCTCAGGGGGGAGCGGTAACTGGTGTCATCCAAATTGATTCTACTTCCGACCAAAGGGATGCTTTGACCGTTGTACGGTCTGGGTCTTCTTACACTTGGCGGACTTTACGTCCTGGGAGCCTCTACAGTGATGTACCCATTGATACGTTTGCTTATAGTGCTTCGACTTTTACACATCGTATGTTTTTGATGGAACGCTCCTACCCGACAGGAGAGTTTCGGGTGGAGGGTTGGTGCCATTACGTCTCCAAATGGGATAAACTGACGCTCTGGATCTTGTCGCGATTTCGGACTGAGCTCCGAGAGATCGGGTTGACTGCCGCGATCCGTGCTACCCAGGCAGGTGTTGACCTTAATAGGCACATGTTCCTCGCACTCCTGGAGATGTTTGATATCCATACCGAGACCTTCTTTACTCCGGTGGGGGAATTAGGGTTCGCACTTCATGAGATGTACGAGGTGTCAAAACTCCCTTGGGGGTCGGAACCCTATGAAGAGTACTTTCCCACCAACGAGGAACTTCAAGTCCTGGGGGACAGGGCTGAGGAGATGACGGCCGTCTTCAAGGAAGTGGCGAGTCATCATTACTATATGCAGAGACGGGATAGGAACGGGACGCAGCCTCATGTGACCGCTTGGAGAGATCATGTCTTTAGACAAAACAAGGAGGATCCCTCACAATTTTCCACCCCACCGGCGCTCTCTCGTAGCGAAGTGTTGTCCGAAATGAGCAGGTTAGGGGAGAAAAATCCCCGAGGAAATGAGGACCAGCAGTCAGATGCACGCTCCTACAGCTGCTTCTGGCATCTTGCTTATCGGATGTCACCCAAGGCGGTGTTGGCATCCTACCTGATGATATGGCTCCGGGATTGCGTGTTTGCGGGCGGATCCGGTGCCGTAGAGAGGATGACCCGAAACTTAATCCTGCCAGCCGTGAAGCTGGTTTTCGGCCGGCGTTTGGCTCTTCTCCCTGCAATGGTATGTAACCTGCAGCGAGGTTTGAGAGAGTTTGCTGGAAATGTGATTCATAACAGAGGCCGAAACAATAACTTTTCGCGCGCTGAACTGCCGTTTCACTATTTAATGGGATGGCTGATTTTGTATCATCCCAGTGTGATGAGCCCAGGCTCGGAAGGAGATTATAAGGCTGGAGATGCATTCCTTCGTCGTTTCCATCGGAGGAGCTGGTCGCATACTGGTGTCCCGGTTTGTAGAAAGATTTTATCCCGTCTTCAGGGTTGGGAGATCACCAAAGTCGGTCCCATCTATTTGGGTTTTGAGGCCAACGAGGATTTACGGGACCTGGGCGAAGGTACTACCACTCTGCCTCAATGGGGATTCCGCTGGTTGCAAAGTATCCGGCCATCCCATCTGGTGTACCGGAACCGGAATCAGTGCTACCTGGAACCGTACTTGCCGAGCCGCTTTGTGCGGCAATTTGGTTATGCTCAGATGATGTTGGATAACCCCAGCAATACCTTGGGGTATGTTGGAAGTTTATTGGATGGTGCACGAGCTTGGCATTATTATAATGCCGGATGTACCGGAGCTCGTTTTACGTTGCCCGTCCCCGATCCGCGGCCGCCCATTCTTTACTCGGCCGCCAAGTTTTACTGTGTTATGGCTGCCCCGCCCTCCGGATATGACAGGGAGACCAGCCTTATCGCAGGCACCCAGTTAGCAGCGACTGGGGATACGCCAGTGAAGGCCCGGCCGCATCGTCCGTCAGGGGTGGGTCAACGGAGTGCCCCCTCCGCATCACAAGCAGAACCCTCGGGCGATCGATCGAAACGATGTGCGGATACAGGGGCTGAATCTCTTGTGTCGAAGAAGCAGAAGAAGGCATCGTTACCGACGGTGTCATCGGATTCGGCGTCCGAAGAGGTAAGGACATCCTACTGAATCTGATTTTGGTTCCGCCACTTACGAGGTCCCATCTTCTTTTGTAGGAGCCGCTAAAAAGAAAACCTCGTACCCCAAAGTCGGGTGGGAGTAGGCGAGAAGAGATGGCGAGCTCGTCTGGGGTGCGTATCCCGCCGACAATGATGTCTCTCATGGAGGAAGATCCGGAGGATACTGTCATCGTGGAGGTTCCGGTATCTCCGGGTTATGTCAGGAGGGAACCTGAGGGTGCAGCAGCTTCCGAGGTGACGAAGGCCACAGCGGAGGCTTCACATGGTTTAGCAAGTGCGCAGCTCCCTGGTGATGAAGAGGAATGGAGTTCATCATCTTCCGATGACACTGCTCCGGAGCTGCAGGAGTCTGTTGCGGGGGCAGCAGAAGCAGTGAGGATAGAGGAGAGGGTTGATTCCCCTCCTGGTCATGATGAAAGGAGGTCGGCCGAATCATTGCCGAATCCTTCCTTGGCTTCAACCATGGACATAGAGATGGCTACCGATCAGGCGGTAGCGACAGATTTTGTCCCTGTAGAGGGATTTGAGAAGAATGAGACCCTTCTGCCGGTCTTGTCTCCTGGGGCTGGCCAGGAGATAAATGTCGATCTCCCCGTTTTGCCGGGGGAGGTAGCTGATGCAGATAGAACGTCGGGGGTAGAAGAGGTGGCCGTTGACGTCGGTGATTTCTTCAGTCTTGAGAAGGGTAAGGGTGTGGAACCATCTGTTGCTCCTTCCACTTGGGGTACTATTACGACGCATGTGCCGGCTCCTTCTGTTCCTTCGACTCCTCGGGCTAGCAGTCTGGGCCCTGTTGATGAAGAGCCTATTGCTGCCGAGGTTCAAACCTCTCAGATCGAGGTTGGCGGATCTTCCTCCGGTCCACAAACTATAGTAGCTCCCTCAACTCCTGCTATGACGCCGCAGGTGCTGGCGGAAGCCGACGGGTATGTGAAGTTCTTCGTCGAGGGAGTGTACAAAATGCTGGAGAAAGGTGTATCTGCAGTGATGGATGCCAAGGGGAGCTTTGCGGCGGCAAAAGCTTTGGCAATGCCTTGTATCGAGCTGATCCGCATTCACCAGGGCCATGACCATATGGCCAAAATTTTGGAGGTTTCGGTGATGGAGTTGGACGAGCGGCTCGCGGAACTGCAGCGCATCCAACGAAATGACCTCTCTGTCTTGATAGATGCAGAGATAGGGAAGTTGATGGCTGAAATCGAGGCTTCCCATCGAGCCGATGTGAGCAGTTGGGAGCGTGAAGTGGCTGGGACTGAGGCTGCGGCGGAGCAGTTGTCTCAATCTATGGAGAAGACGACGGAGAAGCGGGCTGCGGTGGACGCTAACATCGCAGAGGTTGATGCTCAGATGCGCCGTCTTGAAGACCAGCGGGCCCAACTTCAACTAGAAGCTGATCGTGTCCTGGCTGAACACGTGGCATTCAAGCAGGAGGAAGCGACTCTTACTCAGCGGACCCTTGCTTTGGCTCAGCAGCGACGACAGCTTGATGAGAAGTATGAGAGTAAAACTTCCGCTGAGGCTGTCGGGTTAATGCGTCAAGAAGTCGAGCTGCGAGTCCAGGCGACTGTGGAAACTCGTACTGCCGATCTGAGACGTCGAGTCAGAGAGCTCTCATCCCATCCTGGAGAGGATCGGGGACTGTAGCTTCTCTTCTTTTTATGTGTTTTTGCAACTCTTGCTGGGGGAAATAGCGTATTTCTGTACTCCCTTTTTTGAAAAATAAAGAAATACACTATCTTTGTGATGTGTTCATTTTTGATCTCATGAACTTGATGATTTATGTGGACCTATTATCTTTTGCGCACCTTGGTTTTTAGGTACAGATAATAAGTTTGAAGGAACCAATATGTTTGCTCAGAGGTAATGTGGACATGGCAATCATTAGGTTCAAATGATAGAATCCTCCTACTCAGAGGTATTTATGGACGTGGTAGGAATGATCCTGGGGGATACGCTGAACAACTCAGAGGTAATGTGGACGTGGAAGTTCTGCGATCAATGTACGACAACACAGGAGTTGTTTGTACGGGATGTTTACTCAGAGGTAATGTGGACGTGGTAAACATGAAGGATAGCGTAAGCTTTACGAAATGTAAGGTTCCGCTTTGTAGGATGTAGAGAGACAACTCAGAGGTAATGTGGACATGGTTATCTTTCTACGGAAGGATGCCACGGAACAGCTGGGTTCCGGAAGCGTTTGATTTTGTATAAAAAGGTTGTTTGGGGAAATACATGTCTTGGTGGATGTCAAGAATAGTACTTCTTTAGGAACTTGCCGTTGATGGGCATCATGAACAAGTCCCCATTGGGTTTGGCGAGCCGGTAAGCACCGTTTGAGTATACCGTCTCAATGATGAAGGGTCCTTCCCATTTGGGCTCGAACTTTCCTGGTGTCTTGTGAGTTAACACCATTGGCCTTCTGACTGCTAAAACCAGGTCACCAACTTGGAAAGTTCTTTGCTTGACCTTCTTGTTGAAAGCCTGTGATATACGGGCTTGGTAAAGTTCGATGCGTTGTTGAGCTAGGAGACACTTTTCGTCAAGTGCCTCCAGTTCCCGCAGACGACGACGTTGATTGTCTTCTTCTGTGAGATCGTTTGTGATTGCCACGCGGAGCGAAGGTATCTGTATCTCGAGAGGCAGTACTGCTTCGCTCCCGTAGACCAGGGAGAATGGAGTGTTGCCTGTTGGGGTCCGTACCGTTGTGCGGTAGGCCCAAAGGCATTCGCCAAGCTTTTCGTCCCAGTCGTGTTTGTTGGATGACACGACCTTTTTGAGCAGCCTGACGATAGTTTTGTTGAACGCCTCGGCCAATCCGTTTGCTGCCGGATTGTAGGCGGTTGAGGCCACGTTTTGAATGCGATTCTTGTCACAGAACCTGCTGAAAATGTGGCTGATAAACTGAGGACCATTGTCATGGATGATCCGCCGGGGTACCCCGAAACGGTAAATGACATGGTGTTTGATAAAGCTGACCACCCTGGAGCTTTTTACTTCCGCTAGTGGGACTGCTTCCGCCCATTTGGAGAAGTAATCGGTGATGGCCAGGATGAAGCGGTGTCCTCTCGATGAAGGAGGGGTGATTGGCCCTACAATGTCCATGCCCCAGGCTTCGAAGGGCCAGGAGGCGACTGTAGGATGTAGCGGCTCCGACGGTGTATGTATGAAGTCTGCATGAAGTTGGCATGCATGGCACTTCTTAGCATATTCCACTGCGTCGGCAACCATGGTTGGCCAGTAGTAGCCCATACGTCGCAGTCGATCTTGCAACTTAGGACCTGGTTGATGAGCTCTGCAAGTTCCGTCATGAGCTTCTCGAAGAGCTTCGGCCGCTTCTTCGTTAGACAGGCATCGAAGGAGAAGCCCGTCGAAGGAGCGTCGGTACAGCGTTTTAGTGGCTGTATCGTAGTAGAATCGAAGAGAGCGTCTCCTGACTGAGACGGCTTCCTTCGGGTCTTCCGGAAGGATTCCGTAGACAGCGAAGTCGATGAACGGGAACCTCCAGTCTCGGATATTAACCCCAGTGTTCGTCGGCATGGCGTGGGCCACTTGCAAGCACAGGTTATTTCTGGGACAAATCAGGTCTCGGCCAGTCACCGTAACATAATGTTGAGTCCCAAGGGGTGCGGCCAATGAGGCTGCGAGGCCAGCCAGAGCGTCAACCTCCAAGTTTTGTAAATGGGGGACATGTTCGATGAAGAACCCGGTGAAGGTTGAAATGATGTTCAACGCGACTTCATGATAAGGGATTAAATCTTCATGGCGAACCTCGTATTGCCCCCGAATCTGGTTTACGACGAGTTTCGAGTCGCCGTAGGCTTCCAGATGATCCACCCCCAGCTGTTGTGCTAGCTGGAGTCCCATGACGAGTGCGTTGTACTCAGCAACATTGTTGGAGCACGGCTTCGAAAGAGAGTATGCGCGCTGGATGACCAGCTGATCGGGGGAGACCAAGACTACCCCCACTCCTGCGATGGTTTGGCCGTTGGGGCCCGTTCTTGAAGCGCCATCGAAAAACATCCGCCAAACGGGGCTTTCTTCGGTGACGTTAGATTCTTGGACTTCATCCGGGATGTCTTCATAGAGTTTCGAAGATTCTGGAATGGGGTGTGCAGCTAAAAAGTCAGCCAGAGCCTGACCCTTGACCGCCTTCTGCGGGACAAACACCATGTTGTATGGCGTTAGTAGGATCGCCCATGTAGCCAGCCGGGAGTTTAATGACCCTGGCTTCGTCATGAGAACTCTGAGCGGATTGACTCGGGAGATGACGTGAATTGTCTGGCCCGAGACGTAATGACGAGTCTTCTGAATGGCAAACACCAAAGCCAAGCACTCCTTTTCAACGGGGTTGTAGCGGTGTTCGGCCCCGATGAGCGTTCGACTGAGGTAGTAGATTGCTTGCTCGCAGCCTGCATCGCTGTTTTGAGCGAGTAAAGCGCCGAGGGAATGATCCATGGCACGGACGTAGAGGAGGAATGGTTTGCCGGCGACAGGTGCCACTAGGACTGGCGGGCTTGTCAAGTAAGCCTTGATGTCGTCGAAAGCCTTTTGGCACTCCTCTGTCCAGACGTAAGAGACTCCCTTCTTCATGAGCTGAGTAAAGGGTTGACATTTACCGGAGAGGTTTGCTATGAACCTCCGGATGTATGCCAGACGTCCCTGTAAGCCCCGAAGTTCTCGAAGGTTCTTCGGAGGGTCCATGTTGAGGATGGCTTTAGTCTTCTCGGGATCGACATGAATGCCTTTTGCCGTGATGACAAAGCCCAAGAATTTGCCGCTAGAAACCTCCAAGAAGGATTTAGCGGGGTTCATTTTGAGTTGATGTGCCCGCATGAGATCGAAGACCGTCTTCAGGTCCTGTAGGTAATCTCTTTTGAGGCGGCTCTTGACTGCAATGTCGTCAACATAGCACTCAACTGTCTTGCGAAGATGTTGACGGAAGATGGTGCTCATAGCTCGCTGGTACGTTGTACCGGCGTTCTTCAAGCCGAAGGGCATTACTGTGTAGCAGAAAACACCCTTTGGAGTCCTGAATGACGTATATTTTGCGTCATCGGGGAACATCTTGATTTGATTGTAGCCTGAATACCCGTCCATGAAGGACATGCGTTTAAAGCCACATGTGTTGTCGATCATTACATCGGTGATTGGGAGCGGGAATTCATCCTTCGGGCAAGCAGAGTTGAGATCCCTGAAGTCGATACAGACTCATATCTTCCCATTCTTCTTGGTGACAGGGACGACGTTGGCTACCCAGTCCGGGTGTTGTTCCTCACGGATGAAGCCACTGGTCAAGAGCTTGTCCACCTCCTGATCGATGGCGTTCATGATGTCCGGGCGGAAGCATCGTTGTTGTTGTTTGATAGGTTTGGCATCTGGTAAGATGTTCAACCTATGCATCGTGATCTGTGGATCGAGATCCGGCATGTCTTCGTAGCTCCAGGCGAAGACGTCAATATATTCCTTAGCCAGTTGGACTAAAGATTCTCGGTCTTCTCCTTCCAAGCTTTTGCTGATAAAGATGGGTTTAGAAGAAGACCCATCCCCGAGGTCGATTTGCTCGACTTCGTCTTCGGTGGGAGGTTCTCGTAACTCAAAATGAGACTCCCATTGTTCTCCTAGGCGTTGAGCCCAGGGTTCCTCTTTAAAGGGTTCCGGCGGTTGGTCTTCGCCTTCATCTTTCTGAGGTTGCGCCGAAGTCATGTTAGCTGACAGCACTTTCCTGAAGACTGATCCGATACTGGTATCGGAATCCCACGTCGATGCTTCCGACGAGTAGGAATGTTCTATGTCTTCTGCGTCTGAACTCTCTGGAGTTGATGGCGGCGTGACATAGCCTAACCCCCGTCGAGTCCGATTATAGTAATCCTGTGACTTTCCATTGGGCATCGAAAGCCGGACAGAGAGATGCCGACCCTTGCCGTAGTTTAGGCCTTTATTGCTTTTCAGGTCGTAGCCCATCTTTTGGATGATGTGCTTAGCCGTATCTGTGTACCGATAGACTTGTACTCTGCCGGTATCAGGTTCGGGTTCGATTGACGGGAGGTTCCGACGACGCTCAATTTTGCCCGAGATGATGGTGCCTTCGTCTCGGCTTCGTGGAGGGACTATGAAGACTCCTTGAGACGGGACTATTTGATTGTGGTAGACGGTCGTTACTTGTGTTTGCAACGACCGTAGAGCGTTGTCTAATGTATACATGGCATTCCAGTGTGGAAGACAAGAATAATTGAAAGACACTCTATTATTGATAAAGTACGAGATTTTATCCCATGGGATTACATTGTCGAAGGAGGGTGCGTCTACATCAGCAGAGATATATTCGCCAAGCTCCTCATCTGTAAGCACTGGGGCCGGATCAGGAGAGTCCTCCACCGCTCTGACTTTGGGGTCTGAGAGGGTTATGTGAGCCCTCTCCGGCATCTTGGATGACTGCGGCGGCTTGCCTTTAAGACGAACCTTGAGGGGTACCTCGGTTGCACCTCCGATGAGTGGCGCCTTCCCTTGTAATTTTACCACCAGGGGAGCCGCTGTTTGTGGTGGCTTTCCCTTGAGGCGTATCTTCAGGGGAGCTTCGTGAGCCGGCGCTTTTCCTGATAGCTTGATGCTCATTGGAGGCGCCTTCTGGGGTGGTTTCCCCTTCAGACGGATTTTCAAGGGGGCGTCAGGAGTCGTCTCAGGCTCCATGTCCGGCTCTGTTGCCGTCTCTGCCTCATCATCAGCGTCATTGGCTTCCTCCTCATCAATAGGCTTGTACAAGTCGGAATCGGTGAAGTAGGCCTCAATCCCTTTGAAGGGATCAATATCTGCAAACTCCGTCCGGATGACGCCGTTGGTGGATACATATTTCATGCATTGGTGGAGCGTGGAGGGCACCACCATGTACTCATGTAACCATGGTCGTCCGAGTAAGATGTTGTAGTTGACCTCGGCATCCACCACATAACAAGTCACCTCAGTTTTGAGGCTGCCGATGTGACACTTCAGCCGGATCTTGCCCAGTGGCTCGCTCTTGCTAGCGTTGAAGCCACTGATGGTCGTATTGGAGGGCGCCAGCCGGTACATTGGGATCCCCAGCTTTGATAGCAGCGCCTTTGGAATGATGCTTAGGGAAGACCCCGGATCGATCTGAATCCTGCTCACCTTTACCGAACCGATGTACCCTGTGTAATACAACGGTCGGTTATGTCGGTGATGCTTGAGCAGCATGTCTTGTTGGGTGAAGGTTATGTTTGGGATAACTTCATCCGCACAATGACAGTGTGCACAAGTAGTTGGGAGGTCTTCAGGCTGCTTGACCTGACTGAGAAAGGATTCGGCATCCTTCAGAGCTTCGCAGAGAGCTTCTCGGGAGTCCTTGGAGAGACGCAGGAGCTCGAACAAAGACAAGCGTGCAGGAGTACTGGCCAGTTGCGCCAGAATGTCAAAATTGTGGGGCTTGGCTAGCCCCGAAGCATTTTCTTTCCGCAGAGGTCTGTCGAAACGGGCCTCCACTTGCTTTTGTTTATTGGCTACTGAGGGCTTGGATGGACCCTCCTCAGGGATGGTGCCAGGAGGCACCACTTCGGCGGCAGCTTCACCGGGCTGGGAGTTCTGTTGTGCACGCGTCTGCACAGGAAGCGCCTCTTCCGTTGAAGAAGACACCGTACGGCAAGACTTAATCTTCCTGCCTTTTGCTTTGGAGGTAGGGCGTACCTCCGGTTGAGTTACCTGGGAGACGAGGTCGGGGTGAACCCAGAGGACCTCTCCTCGAGATGTGGTGAGTGGGACAAGTCCACTCACATTGTCACGGGTGGGTGGCAAGTTCACCACCTCCATTGTCGCCTTAGGGATGGGGACGACGCCATCTTGTGTGGTAGTCGGCGGCAAGGTGCCGAACTGAAGTGACACCACATTAGCTGACACCGTCTTCTCTTCGTAGTCGACGGAGATTACATCCGCATTGATCATGCGCTGGATGTAATTTTTGAGGACGTAGCAGTCCTTAGTCGGGTGTCCGACAAACCGATGGTAGTGACAGTACCTCGGGTTGTCCACCTTTCCGACTTCATCGGGCCGCTTTGGGTCCGGAAGCTTGATCTTGTCACCCTGCTTCAGTATCTCAAAGAGTTGCAGGGTGTCGTCATCATTGAATGAATAAACCTCCTTGGGTCTCGGTGCCAGTGGAGGCTTTTGAGTAGGCGCAGATGCGCCCTTCGAGGCATTAACAGTCAATGCCTGTTTCCCCTTTATTTCTCGTTCGGAGTTGTTGGTTGCGGACTTTTTCCCCTTATCGTCAAAGGCGGGGAAGCTAACACCCAGAAGACGTGCATTGGCCGCCTTCTTCTCTGCAGCTTCAGCTTCAATGATTAGGGAGCTCCAGTCGGGAGGGGGAGTAGAGTTAAGCCAGAGCTTTACTGCAGGCAGCATGTTCATACTGCAAGCAGAGAGAAGCGCATGTTCTGGCATGCCTGGAGGTAGCCTGAAGCAGGCCTGACGGAAGCGTTCGATGAATACCCGAACCGTTTCCTTGTCCTTCTGGCGTATCTCAATGAGAGACGCCATCGTCATGTCCTTTCCACCGTCGTAGAAGCGGTCGAGGAAGAGGCGTGTCAGGTCGTCGAAGGACGATATGGAATTATCGGGGAGGCTGCAGTACCAGTCATACGCCACCCCTTTCAGGGCCCCAACAAAGATGCTGGTGAGGAGCGCGTCCTCCTTCGGAAGATGCCCTGTCTGCGACTGGAAGTACGTTAGGTACCGTCGTGGAGAGTCCTTTCCGTCATACGGCGTGAGTGTTTGTGGTTTATACTTTGGGGGATAAACCACCTTGTTCCACTCAAGGGGATAAGGCTGGGGAATGCCCATCTTCTGGCGCTCCTCCTGCCTGTTCTTGGACTCAAAGCGCTCCCGCAGATCTTTGATCATTTCGACCACATCCTCCGTGGAGCTAGGAGCCGGGGAAGGAGGTACCACCTGGAGTGGAGCGTTTGAGGGTTCCGACGTCCGGGGTGCTTCTGTGTCTGAGGGTGTCCGTTGGAGGGGCACACTCGACTCTCCATTGGCTCCTGGGTCGGGACCATTCGAAGGTGTCCTGATCAAGGCCGACCGCATCTCAAATACTGCTTGAGTCAGTGCTTGCATTGAGGTAGAGAGGGTTTTGAGTCCTCCCTCTAGCGAGTCTATGCGCTGGACAATGTCCTGTGGCGGCGCATCAGTCTCAAGATCACCCCCGGTCATGTATACTGTCATGACACGGCCGGATGTGGATGGATTAGTTGAGGCTTCGCTCTCAGCCTCGCTCTCATGTGGGGGAGTCACTTCTCCTGGTGTTTGGCCACCCCCAGCCACATTCAGGAATTCGTCTTCGACAGGCGCATCTGCAAGGGCCTGACTGCCCTCAGCTCTGTCTTGAAGGGCCTCTTCGTTTCCAGCACTACCCCCGACGGTGTCCTGGAGGACTTTGTCATTTTGAGGGGCTTCAGGGAGGCCATCGTCGCCTTGATGAAGATCCGCCGCAGCTGTGCTTTGGACATCTTCGTCTTCGGAAGGAGGCTCGACAAGGGTCTGGCTACCCCCAGCTTCCTCCAAGAACTTCTTCCTCGACCGAGTGCTTTCGAACACTCCAGAGGTCGAGACAGCTGCCTTGGTTTTCCTCGGCTGGCTTTTGGATGAAGACGAGGAATTGGCAGCCGTCTTCCGGACAGATGAGGAATTGGAGATCACGTTGCATGAAGCAACCTTTAGTTCCTCTTCTGCTGACACCTTCGTCCCAAGGCGATGTCGGAGGGGTGTCGATGATTGTAGCCGTTGGAAGACCGACTGCTTCGGTGGTACTGTCGTCTTGCAACAGCAGTTGATGGTGACCACCGCACAAGTGTGCCCCGTGAGAGGCGCATCGTGCTTGTTGGTCAACTCTCCTGACCGGCGCTTATGAGTGATCACGTTGCGCAAGTCGTTGGAGGAGAGTGCCACAGCATTTGAAGTGACTTGAACGGACCTCGAACGCACAACCAGAGGAGGCGCGGGAGTTCAAGACCACTGAATTTGCCTCTCTCGGCTCGGTTGTGCACGCAGTGAATGCGCCTAAGCGAGATAAGGACTTTGAAGGTCGACTCGTTGTCGGTGCAGAAGCACTTGAGTCAACCTTGTACAGCTTGCCATCGGCAGCGCGCGTGATTGTAAGCGCGTGCCTCTGGCCGGCTGCTGGCATAGCACGTTTGTGGCGCATGGCCCGTGCCGTCTTGGATTTCTTCGTACCAGCCCGCTGGGGTGCATAGTACTCAGCATCTAAATTCTCCTCGCCATTACAGCGAGTGAGTCTGTCAAAGACAGAGGATCTTTGCGGCGCACCAGAAGTAATGTACGGGGCATTGGCTGCGCCCCTGCTCCGTCGACGTATCTTCCTCGCCTGAGAGGAAGATGGCTGGAGAACGTGGTCAGCCGCACGCTTCCCCGAGAGATGCGCTGCATCAGCGGGCGCACCTTGACTGCTGAGGACGTCAACAGGAAGGAAAGGCTGGACGGGCGCATCCCCTTCAACGGTGGTGCCCGAGGCGTCGACTTTGCGCACCCAGACTGCGCGGGTCTTCTTCGGCTTCGACAGCCGTTTCGAAGGACTCGCACTTTCTTCAGAAATGAACTTCTCGTACGCCTGTTGATTGAGGCGCACTACCAGCGTCTTGTGGGAGGAGCCCACCTTCACGTCGTCGGCCTGTGACACGACTTTCTCGGTAGAGGAGAAAGAAGTCCCCAGCAGAGTCGCCAGCTTGTTTGTCATTAAAATTGTTTTGATTGAAATCTTAATACAAACAGAACAGTGATACAATATAGGACTTAGATGTAGTCCTAGGAGTACACTTTTGTTTAAGCTGGGTCCTTAGTGCCAATGGAGCGAGTGGTAATACGTTGACTCCGTTGACCGGCTGACGGCGGTTATCGGTTCTCTGAAGGTGTTGATTGCTCTGGGTGCTGGAGCTTGCTGAGAGGAGGAAGACGTTGAGTGTCTAGGACTGCCTCTCTGGTGATGTGAGTCTTGTGTTCTGAGTTTCTGTCCGTCTGTGTGTGAAGGGGATGATCCTTCTATTTATAGTTTTGCAGGCTGGCTGCTCATGCGCGCATGTAGGATGCGCCGGTGTGGGGACGCCACGTGGAGGTTGCTGATGGAGGCGCATGGATGCTGCGCCCTGATCGAGAGGGAGAACTCTTCATACTGCTGTTGTGAGCCGGCACGTAGCAGAGAGAAGATCTTTCCGTTGCTGAAATCTCGGATGAGTTGAGTCAAAGGACACGTGTCGTCGACTCATGGTTCGAAGATCTCGGATTTGGTGGAGAGTAGTGATCTGGTGAGCTGCGCCTTGGATTGGGCGCAGGAGGAGGCTGCGGCTCATAACCTTTAGGAGTTACAAACCATTTGGGGCGCATGGCTTTTGAGGCGCATGCAGGCGACTTTCCTTCTGTCTTTCGGGATCAGAGAGCAGTCTGAGGCGCATGGCTTTTGAGGCGCATGTTGATTTGGACGCATGGCCGTAGAGGCGCATGCGGATGGTGGAGTGGCCACGTGGCAGTAGCCGTCGAAATAAAGTCATGATGATGCTGACGTTGCCGACGCTTCGTTTTCTGAATAAAGCTGTCAACTGTTCAGACTTTGGGAGGCGTGCTGCCAACTCTGTCAGTTCAGCATTTAATGTTGGTGACGTTCGATGGACAGCTGAGTGGGCGCGTCGGTTGGCGTTCCACTCGGTATGGAGATGTGTGAGGGCGCACCCTCTATGATGCGCCGAGTACTGTAGGGCGCGTCTGTATGATGCGCCTGATGCCGAAGGGCACGTCCGTGTGATGCACTGTTTGGCTGGCGCATCGGACATGTCTTTTAATGATGCGGCTGTCTCGCTCTTCGAGTGCCATAAATAGCCGTTTGGCTGAATTCGAGGCGTCCGGTTCATCCATTTAATGTAAATTCATTGCACGGAATTCGGAGGGCCATCCACCTGGCGCGTGGGTTTGATCTGCCCGGCCTATAAATAGTGGCATGGAGAGAAGATTTGCTTCTCATTCCCTCACGTTCTTCCAACATGAACTTGAACATGCGGGTGCATTCTGTTGACGAAGTGCTCCCGAGGGTGAAGATGAGACGCTGTGTTGTCTTCGATGCACTTGAAGGTGACTGTTACATCCAAAAGACGGAGTCGAGGGCTTCTGAGGCAGGCGGAAGGTGCCTATTGCATCCAAAGATAGGGATGCTCGAGCCTCGTCTCCGTTATTCCGGAAGAGCCGTAGATCGGAATGGCGGTGCAAGGCTCTCTCTTCCTTCAAAGTGGGTGTCGCCCACTTTGATTGTGTTGAAAGCTGCTCCTTTAGCCGCGGTTTCGATCACGGTCTTCCTTCGGCTTTGGAGGCTCTTTCGAAGCCTCCCCTGGCCACAGCTTTTGCGGTGCTCTTCTCTTCCTTGGTTCCAGCCAGAGGGTTAAATGCTTTGTGTATCGAAGCATTTATCGGGCGAGCCTGGTTGGAAGAGCGGCACATAACTGGGCTCTGCTCGGCCAGGTGAGCCTGGCTGGAAGAATTTGGCTGAAGGGATGCACATAACTGAGCTGCTGAAGAGATGATAGGATGCGCCTGGATGGAGGCGCATGATATCTGCTGCGCCTCACTGGTGGCGCATAGTGATGTTGCGCCTATCTGGAGACGCATGGTGGCCGCTGCGCTTATCTGAAGGCGCATGGTGGCCGCTGGCTGTAGACTTAGGCTCTTTCCTTTGTAGAAATTCTCCTTTGTACAACCTTTTCTAGACATGTAATAGACTTTTATATATAAATAAAAATTCCTTCTTCAAATGTCTATACTTATTGACTTTGCTGTGAAGTTCTTCGTCTGAGTTCTAGCGCATGTAGTGTCTGGCGCATGGGCTTTCTGGTTGTGAAATTCCATGCTTCTACAGTATTATTTTTATTAAATGTGTAAGAACATTGTATTTTCTTTCCAATATAAATGTTGTAATTGTTGTAATCAAATTTAGAAATGTGAATGAGCAATACAGTTATTTTATGATTTGAGCATCTTGGTCGTGACAGCATTCTACCGTCGACTCTGCGGCGTAGGCTGGCTTGGACATGTCTCGTATCCGAAAGCGGGTGCGGGTCGTGACATTGTGATCTTTTCTATGGACCCACTACAGAGGACCAAGCCTTTTGCTCCCGAGGAAGTTCCCGCAGGAACCTCACTTGGTAGTCTCGCTTAGATTTTTTTTGGCTTAGTTATTGAACTGTTTAGACTATATCTTGTAGTCACTAGACTTTGCCTCCAGTTTGATACTTTGGAAGTGTATTATTAAGTCTGTACTTACTTTACTTTCGCTTATAGATGTTGTGTTGTGATGAACCTTTTAAATGTTATATTAGAACTGTTAGCAGCTTAGTTCCTTTATTGTCTATTCTTAGAACAGCTTACTACGCTTTAACCAAGCGTAGGCTGGATATGGCTCGGCCCAGCCCAATAATTTGGGTAGCGGGTCGTGACATGTTTTTAGTGGCGGCCCATGCAGGTCAAGACTTAAGTTGTTTGGTTACGTTATTGTATCAAGCATGCCTGCAATTAGGATCTTAGGACAACTTGTTAATACTAGGGACAATAATTAGAACACCTAGAGGATTTCTAGGATTGCAACATAGGAAAACTCATCACAGCATAGGACCGTTAACTATATTTAGTCTCGTGCTTGAAATTCAGTAGATTATAATTTTTACCAGGATAGTACCCTTGGGATGACCCCTGAGGATCTCCATCTAATCTTACCTTGAAATCTGTTTCCACTTGTTTCTATTTACTCTTCTTTAATTCATTGTTGAATTTGATTTCTGATTTTCGTTGTTGACTTTGATCTTGCATCATGATAAATTTTGTGGATTGAATTATGATATATCTTGATAAGGTAAATGTCTGCTTTATTTATAGAGTTTAGAATTTATCGCAGCCATATTATCTGGTATGACAAAAACATAGGGCCGGATTTTGGGTATACTTATCTTAGTTATGGAATTTAGATTTTTTTTATAGCCATACTGTGGCAAGAATTCTAGATAACATGATTATAGGGTGTATACCTTAGTTATGATTCTATCGTTTATTGCATCTAAGCTTACTAGTGTGGCAAAAATTCTGGCAATATGATTTCAGGAAGACATGTATGGTTATCAGATCATATCTCAACTTGGTTCGCTTCGTTATGACCGAATGAGAAAGAATAAATTCTTATTATCATTCTTTTCCGTCTTGATTAACTCTGTCCTATCTATATCCACAACTAGGATTACAGGTTCTCTAGGACTCTCCAACGGGATTGCTTTCATGTTATCTTTTTGGACATAATTGTTTTTGTGTTCTATCTTTCCTTTGACTTGACTAAACTCTTCTTCATTAACCTCTTGGGTAATTCTTCTCGTCCTTCTCGGTAATTGTTGGAAACGCCTTATAGATTGATCCAAGGAAGGTTCGAGAAATTAGATTTTAACCTTGTGTTACGGAATCGAGAGTTTTACGGCCAGAGAAATACTGGCGAGGCAGGACTTCAGATGACGGCATCATGGTTACATATGTTTCATGAATCTTACTTGAACCATACCCTGTGTGTTTGATTAATATTTCATGGATTTAGCCAAGATAAGTTCAAGAACCTGTATTATCTACTGTGCACTACATCCCTCCGTCGTATTACGGAACAAATAAGTTATTTCAGCTAGATGCACACTGACTTGGCAATAACTTCACGTGACCTAATCGCGAAGGTATATGGTTCTCGAGTTTTACCTCGATTACGTCCTATGCATCTCGTTGTCCTCGTACCATTCTTGGAGACATTCCGACAAACTTTTCTGTCTTGCTTGACCCTTAACTTGTTTGGACACTGTTATGGATTGCTCGACCTAGTCTTAGGCCTTGTTACCTTCTATTTAATGGACGACTGAAATAGCCAAACCTTGTTAACTGATTCTACAGTATAACTATAACTGTTATTGTATGATTGCGATAAGTACTTTTCCTAGGGATTGGTTAGAATAAGCTCATAGGACAAGTATGGGTGACTGACTATAGTAGACTTGAAAACCATTAAGAACGGTTATATTGATAGTATGACTTGATGATAGGGTATCTAAGATGGAATAATGAGATATTATATTGTTGTGACTATGGATTGAGGATTAAAATCTTGTGCTTAGAATTTGAGGATTGAGCATTGTAGGACTTTGATGACCAAGTAATTATTGGTTATCTACAAGCTATTTACTTATGATTAGAGGATAGATCGATATGTAGAATGATATAGAATAAGTTAGAATGAGATATAATATTGCGTACGAGATCGAAAAGATATCAGTTAAAACGACAAAGAACAAGGCAAAGTGTCACGCCCCAGAACCAGAATACTGGAGAGCGGGGGCAGACATAGCCAGCTACGTATATTGAAATGGATTCCATCTCGCTATACGGTCACGGCTGTCTAGATACATGAGGGTTTACTACAAGCCAACAGTCTCCTATGGTCATGAACAAGCCTATTGTCTCAATCACAAGCAAGTAAATAGATGTTACAAGATGTATAATCATTAAATATAAAATAATAAGGCGTCCCAAATATTACATATTCAGCTGATCATGAAGCTAGTCGTTACAAAATATTAGGACTAGCAAGAGTTTAGTCATACATGATCAACCCTAGGATCTGTCAATCATGTTACAGCCCGTAGGCAGACAGTAGGTAAATACAATCGAGCTAAACAGGTGCTCGTCGGCTAAACGCCTCAAAAGAATATTTTTACAATAAAGTGGGAGAGCAAAAATAAACCCACTCGTTGCCCGGGTTACGTCTGGTGTTCACCATTGGGCTGGAAAAGCGGTGGATCCTCTGGAGCTGCTCTGAAATCTGGCCATACAAAACCAGCTGGGTCAGATCCCAGAAAGAGCAAGTGCCACAAAGGAAGCTTCACTTAGGAACTAAAACCAGCAATCAGCACAAGAGTATAAATAAAAGTAAGAACTGGAAATAAAGAAAATACATCATGATGATATACGACGAGATAACCATGGGACTATTCAGATAACCAGGTTACAACCCGTAAACCAAACAAGGACCGGGGTTGTAACCCTTCGTCTGAACGGAGCTTGGTTTCTCACCATTTATCGGTAAAATAAATACAGGCATTCTGGTTATGCAGTAATCTGGAACAGGATCAGGACAAGACTAGACTGGTTAAACTCCATCCAATCATTTCACGGCCAAGCAAGAACTACGGCTTGATACTTTAACTAACTAGAGTTGTCACAAGCCTAATTACTAGCAAGATGCAGTGAGATTATTCCACAGCCACAAGCCCTGCAGACCATCCAGGTTACCCAGGTCGAAATTAGGGGTTGAATTCAGGTGGGTACACCGTCCAGGAAACGCATGTACCCTTAGGTAGCTTGAAGGGTGCAACACATGACAGTGTGCTGGAAATGTGCCCTACTCGACGGCAGGCTACAGATCCCAAGCGCGCCCAGGTAACGGGGTTGCCTGTAGCTGGGAAATCTCTTCATGACTAATGTGTTAATCTAGTTATTAACCTTAGTCCATTTCAATAGGTACTCCTGACCGTGGTACTCAGGAGTCCTCCTCCTAGACATGATGCAAGACAGGACTGGATTATTTGTACAAGCACAATCGCCCACGGTGTCCAGGTAATTATACAGGTCATGTCATGTCAGGTGTACTTGTCAGGAGTGTGCCACGACGGGCCACTATCAGGTCATGCCAGGTCACTTATCAGGAGTGTACCACTACGGGTCACCATCGTGTTATGCTAGTTCCTTGTCATACCATGTCATGTACAATAGTCATTCCAAACATAATAAAAATCAAGTTCATGACAAAAGGCGTAAGGATATAAAATGGGCATAAAATATCTAATAAAATATCCATATTCAGGGCTATAGAAGAGCCATGCGGCTAAGTCATATGCGGTCAGGAAAGGGTAGAATCATACGGCCCAATTAGGAGAGCGCATGCGGCCAGGGTCACTGGATCCCATGCGGCTAAGACAAGGGGGCGCATGCGGTCAGGAAGATAGGAAACTCATGCGGCTGGGGGAATGGGTCTCATGCGGCTAGCTGGCCAATCAGGTACATGCGGCCGGGGGGAGGAAGTGTGGTTCCATGCGGCTCGAGAAGAAGCAACCCATGCAGCTGCGGGGGAGGGAAACCATATGCGGCTCAGAAGGGAAGAGTACTCATGCGGCTGCGGGGAGCAATGCCTATGCGGCTGGGAGCAAGTGTACGTATGCGGCTCGCGAGTGTTGAGTTCATGCGGTTCAGGGTGAAGTCCTCATGCGGCTCAAGTACTTCCAGCCATGCGGTTGAAGAGAACACTTGCCGCATGAATATTCATGCGGTCAAGTCAAGCACTGTTCAACTTCTCCAAAATTTCAGAGAAGAAGAACACCATGAGAGCCAAGTCCTCAAGCTCCATAACTCCATCATCCGGAGCCTAAATTCGAACTTCCATAGGTCAAAATGGGGTAGAACGAAATTTTCTACAACATGGAACCATCAAAACTCGAAAATAACAAGATTTAGTAGATCAAAACCCAAGAAATCCAAAAATAATGCAAACTTAGATCTACAAGAATCTAGCCATGGAAATTAGAAAAGCCAAGTACTAAGGTGTTTCATAATGCTGTAAGAAAGAGAATGAAGTAATAAAATCGGAGTTCCTCCATGAAGCAAGTTGCACTTGCCTAGAGCTCACTCTCTCTCTCTTGGTAGGTGAAGGAGTAATGGGGAAGAAGAAGATGAGATTAATGAAGAGAGAGAAAAGAATGGGCTAATAAATATAAATGGTGGTGGTAGGTAGGGGGTTCATCCAAGGGTTCATCATGAACCCAAGCAAAACCAAGCCAGGCCGAACCAACCAACCCGAACCAGGAATAGACCCAGCCAAGAAGGAAATACCAAGCCAGAAAATCATGCAATAAAATACGTACACGTATTCCAAGAATACGTGATACGAACCACAGGCATTACAACTCTACCCACCTTAAAAGAATTCCGTCCTCGGAATTTAATCAGGAGGCTAGAGGAGCAATGACAAGCTACATTAATCACATGCAAGCAATAACTAGGCAGACAATCAATCATGCAAGCAAGGAATCGAAGGTATGAGGCATAAGAAAGACATTATACCTCACGAGTCAAACAAGTCGGGATATCGCGATCGGATATCATCCTCACGCTCCCACGTTGACTCCCCCAAAGAGTGATGACCCCAAGCAACTCGGACTAACTTGATAGTCTTGTTCTTGAGGATCTTCTCTCTCCGGTCCAATATAGACACGGGCCTCTCCTCATACGAAAGATTGGTACCAACAACCAATTCCGAATGATCCAGGATGTGGCTCGGGTTCGGAATATACCGTCGTAATTGGGATACATGGAACACGTCATGCACCTCGCTTAGCGACGGCGGAAGAGCGAGACGATAGGATACATCTCCTACTCGCTCCAGAATGTCGAACGGTCCTATATATCTAGGACTAAGCTTTCCCCGGACACCGAAACGAATGACGCCACGGTTAGGCAAAATCCTCAGGAATACATGATCGCCGACCGAAAACTCGAGAGGACGCCGATGAGAATCGGCCCAATGACGCTGGCGATCTTGGGCAACTCGAAGATGATCTCGGACCCTTCTGACCATTTCAACTGTCTGAGCGATCATTTCTGGACCGAGCATCTGTCTCTCTCCAACATCTTCCCAGGATAGCGGGGATCTGTACTTCCTACCATACAGTGCCTCGAATGGTGCCATCTGGATACTGGCCTGGAAACTATTATTGTACGAGAATTCTACCAGGTGCAAGTGATCTTCCCACGAACCACCAAAGTCAAGTGTGCAAGATCGCAACATGTCTTCAAGAGTCTGGATCGTACGCTCCGACTGACCATCTGTTTGTGGATGATACGCTGAACTGAACTGGAGACGAGTTCCTAAACTCTCTTACAAGCTACGCCAAAAGTGTGACATAAATCTGGAATCTCGGTCCGAGGTTATACTGACTGGCACACCGTGCAACCTGACAATCTGCCTGAGATACATCTCCGCTAGCTGAGCCGTCGACTGACCAACTCTGAATGGAAGAAAGTGAGCCACCTTTGTGAGCCGATCAACTATAACCCAGATAGCATCTCTACCAGCTGGGGATCTAGGTAATCCGGTCACGAAATCCATGGTCACATGCTCCCACTTTCATTCTGGAATTGGTAAGGGCTGAAGAAGTCCAGCCGGTCTCTGATGTTCAGCTTTAACTTGTTGACAAACTAAACACCGAGAGACAAACCGAGCTATCTCCCACTTTATGCCATTCCACCAGAAGTGCTGACGGATATCTTGGTACATCTTCATACTGCCATGATGGATGGAATACTGAGAACTGTGAGCCTCTGACATGATCTCATGCCTGATATCTCTACTAGGTACACAAAAACGCTTCCCATGTCGAAGTGTACCGTCCTCATGAATGCATAACTCTGGTCTTCGTCCTGCCTCACACTCTGCTCTGAGTCGCTGAAGCTTGGAATCTGCCGACTGCGCCATCCGGATCCTTTCAACTATAGTGGACTGAACTTGCATACTGGCCATCAATACTACACTGGAAGGGAGAACAACTTCAATACCCATCTTCTGAAGATCTGCCAACAGCTCTGGTTGCGCTATTAGGAAATAAACTCCTGCTCTCCTGCTCAATGCATCTGCTACGACGTTGGCCTTCCCAGGATGATACTGCAAGCTGACATCATAATCCACAAGAAGCTCCAGCCACCTCCTCTGACGCATGTTAAGATCCTTCTGGGTGAAAACATACTTCAGGCTCTTGTGGTCGGTGAAAATCTCCACCCTGTCCCCATACAAGTAGTGCCTCCATAACTTAAGTGCAAACACCACTGCTGCCAGCTCCAAGTCATGGGTTGGGTAATTCCTCTCATGATCACGAAGTTGTCGTGACGCATAAGCTATTACCTTCCCATGCTGCATCAGAACACATCCTAAACCTCTGCCTGAAGCATCACAATACACTGAAAATCCTCCGGTTCCATCTGGAAGCGTGAGAATAGGAGCTGTTATCAATCCTCGCTTCAACTGCTCAAAAGAACTCTGACACTCTGCTGTCCAAGCAAACTGCGCATCCTTGCGGGTCAACTGGGTCAATGGCGCTGATATCTGAGCAAAATTCGAAACAAACCGCCGGTAGTAGCCGGCCAATCTAAGGAAACTACGAACCTCTGCAACTGTGCTGGGCACTGGCCATGACTCAATGGCCACAATCTTCTGGAGATCCACTTCTACTCCTCCTCTGGTGATGATATGACCCAAGTACGAAATGCGATCGAGCCAGAACTCGTATTTACTGAACTTGGCACACAACTGGTGCTCTCTGAGGATCTGAAGAACAATTCTGAGATGTTGTTCATGCTCCGCCTCATTCTTGCTGTAGACCAGGATGTCATCCAAGAACACAATCACAAACTGATCCAAGTAAGGCATGAAGATGCGATTCATGAGGTCCATGAATACTGCCGGCGCATTGGTTGCTCCAAAAGGCATAACAAGGAACTCCCAATGCCCATATCTCGATCTAAAAGCTGTCTTCGGGATATCCTGCTCTCTGACTCTGATCTGATGATAACCTGAGCGCAAATCGATCTTCGAGAATACTGAAGCCCCCTTGAGTTGATCAAACAAGTCATCTATCCTCGGGAGAGGGTATCTGTTCTTGATTGTCACTGAGTTCAAGGTACGATAATCAACACATAGCCTGGACGTACCATCCTTCTTTTTCACAAGAAGCATCGGGACTCCCCAAGGCGATCCACTAGCACGAATGAATTTCTTGGCTCGAAGTTCTTCAATCATCTTGTACAAGATCTCCAACTCTGACGGCGCCATCCTGTAGACTCTCTCTGATACTGGAGCTGTCCCGGGAATCAAGTCTATGGTAAACTCGATCTCCCGCTCCGGAGGCATAGCTGGTAGCTCTTCTGGGAAAACATCTGGGAACTCATCCACTATCCTGGGCAACTGAACTTCTGCTACTGCCATCCGCAATATCGGAGGAGAAGGCTCAACTTTACCTCGGGAAAAGGAAAACTCTGGCTCACCTGGAATGCTAAAAACAACCCTGCCAATGTGGCAGTCTATTCTAGCATACTGGTTCCTCAACCAATCCATCCCTAGGACCACATCATAATCGACCATCGGGAATTCTATCAATCTAGCAGGAAATTCTCTACCGCTAACTACGATCCAACACGAGGAAAACACTCTATCTACTCCCACAAGTCCGTTACCAGTAAGTATATTGAGCCTTACTGATAATGACGCGGGCTCCAATCCTACCCGTGTCGCGAATCGTGCAGATATAAAAGAATGCGATGCACCAGAATCAAATAAAGCTGAAGCTGGAAATGAGTTGACGAGAATAGTACCTGCCACTACCTCTCCTGGTGCCAATCCTTCCTCTGCGGTCATCACCATAGCCTGACCGTGCCCTCGGGATGCTGGTCCCCTCTGCTGAAATCCTCGCTGCCTATTCTGACTCAAGGCTTGGGCTTGTGCATGCTGCTGGGGGTTCTGCTGCTGAAACATCTGGGACTGAGGCGGCAAGGGCCTCGACAATGGGTACTGCTGCTGCTGCTGGACCGGAGCTGGTCCTCTCACCGAAGAGCTAGAAAGGTTGGACGATGATGAACCACCCCTATTCGGGCAGGATCCAACCCTATGGTCTGGTGCTCCACAAGCCAGGCACAATCCCTGCGCCCTGCGACATTCTGCCACTACATGGCCTGGCTTCCCACAATGAGAACATCCCACTGCGGAAGACTGCTTCTGCTTCTGCTGCTGCTGAGGGTACGTCGGAGTGGACTGCTGAACCGACGTTACTGAGGCTGCTCGCCTCGGAGCTCCAATAGTCAAAGCCCTGGCTGCCGGGGCTGGGGCTGAAGACTGATTCATCTGGCCGTGAGATCTCTTCCGACCTCCGGTCCTATCCACAATCCTCTGGGAGGTATACTCATGCCTCCGGGCTGCTCTCAAGACTGCATCAAAAGTCTGATGCTCAAACTGTTCAACTGCCAACAAAATCTCCAAGTGAAGCCCCTGCTGGAATCGCTGGGCTCTATCATACTCGGTTGCCACCAAGGTGGGAGCAAACCGACTGAGTCTCGAAAACTCGGCCGTATATCCATCGACCGTCCTGCCTCCTTGCTTCAGATTAGTAAATCGGGTCTGCAGATCATACCGAGCCACGGCATCGAAATACTTGGTCTGGAATCTCTCTCTGAACACTGCCCATAGAATGGGTGCTGCTAATCCAACGGCCTGAGCTGCCCACCAGCTGCGGGCAAGATCTAACAACTGCAGGCGCACAACTGCCACCTTCTCGTTCTCTGGAGTCCTGGCTGCTTCGAGAATCACCTCAGTGTCCTGAAGCCAAGCATCTGCTGCGACAGCATCTTCACTACCGTCGAAGAATGGAGGGTTCAAGCGCTTGAAGCTGTTGGCAGCGCTGTTACCCTGATGACCACCCCGGGTCAAAGCATCCGTTACTGCCTGTTGCAAGGCATCTCCACGACGATCTTGAGAAGCTATCAAGGTCCTGACGAGTCCTACTAATGTGCCATCATCAGGCTCGGCAGGCTGAACTGGCTGAACTGGGGGCTCTTCTCCAATAGGCTCGACTCTGGAGGCTACTCCGGAGTGCTGGACTTGATCTCCAGGTTGCTGCTGGTCCGCGGGAGGTGCTCCACCTTGCTGGCCGGCAGGACCACGAACAATATCGCTGAAGAAGACGACATAGGGAACAATAAGGAAGGACCAGGATAGATCAACGATACAAGCACATGATCAGGACAAGAATCCAGGGATTCAGAAGATACGAGCAGAGATCAAGGACGAATACTGATTGAGACATCTATTCGGTAAACCCTCACATATCTTGATTTACAAGACCTGCATGGGCCACCACTTAAACCATGTCACGCCCCAGAACCAGAATACTGGAGAGCGGGGGCAGACATAGCCAGCTACGTATATTGAAATGGATTCCATCTCGCTATACGGTCACGGCTGTCTAGATACATGAGGGTTTACTACAAGCCAACAGTCTCCTATGGTCATGAACAAGCCTATTGTCTCAATCACAAGCAAGTAAATAGATGTTACAAGATGTATGATCATTAAATATAAAATAATAAGGCGTCCCAAATATTACATATTCAGCTGATCATGAAGCTAGTCGTTACAAAATGTTAGGACTAGCAAGAGTTTAGTCATACATGATCAACCCTAGGATCTGTCAATCATGTTACAGCCCGTAGGCAGACAGTAGGTAAATACAATCGAGCTAAACAGGTGCTCGTCGGCTAAACGCCTTAAAAGAATATTTTTACAATAAAGTGGGAGAGCAAAAATAAACCCACTCGTTGCCCGGGTTACGTCTGGTGTTCACCATTGGGCTGGAAAAGCGGTGGATCCTCTGGAGCTGCTCCAAAATCTGGCCATACAAAACCAGCTGGGTCAGATCCCAGAAAGAGCAAGTACCACAAAGGAAGCTTCACTTAGGAACTAAAACCAGCAATCAGCACAAGAGTATAAATAAAAGTAAGAACTGGAAATAAAGAAAATACATCAGGATGATATACGACGAGATAACCATGGGACTATTCAGATAACCAGGTTACAACACGTAAACCAAACAAGGACCGGGGTTGTAACCCTTCGTCTGAACGGAGCTTGGTTTCTCACCATTTATCGGTAAAATAAATACAGGCATTCTGGTTATGCAGTAATCTGAAACAGGATCAGGACAAGACTAGACTGGTTAAACTCCATCCAATCATTTCACGGCCAAGCAAGAACTACGGCTTGATACTTTAACTAACTAGGGTTGTCATAAGCCTAATTACTAGCAAGATGCAGTGAGATTATTCCACAGCCACAAGCCCTGCAGACCATCCAGGTTACCCAGGTCGAAATTAGGGGTTGAATTCAGGTGGGTACACCGTCCAGGAAACGCATGTACCCTTAGGTAGCTTGAAGGGTGCAACACATGACAGTGTGCTGGAAATGTGCCCTACTCGACGGCAGGCTACAGATCCCAAGCGCGCCCAGGTAACGGGATTGCCTGTAGCTGGGAAATCTCTTCATGACTAATGTGTTAATCTAGTTATTAACCTTAGTCCATTTCAATAGGTACTCCTGACCGTGGTACTCAGGAGTCCCCCTCCTAGACATGATGCAAGACAGGACTGGATTATTTGTACAAGCACAATCGCCCACGGTGTCCAGGTAATTATACAGGTCATGTCATGTCAGGTGTACTTGTCAGGAGTGCGCCACGACGGGCCACTATCAGGTCATGCCAGGTCACTTATCAGGAGTGCACCACTACGGGTCACCATCGTGTTATGCTAGTTCCTTGTCATACCATGTCATGTACAATAGTTATTCCAAACATAATAAAAATCAAGTTCATGACAAAAGGCGTAAGGATATAAAATGGGCGTAAAATATCTAATAAAATATCCATATTCAGGGCTATAGAAGAGCCATGCGGCTAAGTCATATGCGGTCAGGAAAGGGTAGAATCATACGGCCCAATTAGGAGAGCGCATGCGGCCAGAGTCACTGGATCCCATGCAGCTAAGACAAGGGGGCGCATGCGGTCAGGAAGATAGAAAACTCATGCGGCTGGGGGAATGGGTCTCATGCGGCTAGCTGGCCAATCAGGTACATACGGCCGGGGGGGAAGTGTGGTTCCATGCGGCTCGAAAAGAAGCAACCCATGCGGCTGCGGAGGAGGGAAACCATATGCGGCTCAGAAGGGAAGAGTACTCATGCGGCTGCGGGGAGCAATGCCTATGCGGCTGGGAGCAAGTGTACGTATGCGGCTCGCGAGTGTTGAGTTCATGCGGTTCAGGGTGAAGTCCTCATGCGGCTCAAGTACTTCCAGTCATGCGGCTAAAGAGAACACTTGCCGCATGAATATTCATGCGGTCAAGTCAAGCACTGTTCATCTTCTCCAAAATTTCAGAGAAGAAGAATACCATGAGAGCCAAGTCCTCAAGCTCCATAACTCCATCATCCGGAGCCTAAATCCGAACTTCCATAGGTCAAAATGGGGTAGAACGAAATTCTCTACAACATGGAACCATCAAAACTCGAAAATAACAACATTTAGTATATCAAAACCCAAGAAATCCAAAAATAATACAAACTTAGATCTACAAGAATCTAGCCATGGAAATTAGAAAAGCCAAGTACTAAGGTGTTTCATAATGTTGTAAGAAAGAGAATGAAGTAATAAAATCAGAGTTCCTCCATGAAGCAAGTTGCACTTGCCTAGAGCTCACTCTCTCTCTCTCTTGGTAGGTGAAGGAGTAATGGGGAAGAAGAAGATGAGATTAATGAAGAGAGAGAAAAGAATGGGCTAATAAATATAAATGGTGGTGGTAGGTAGGGGTTCATCCAAGGGTTCATCATGAACCCAAGCAAAACCAAGCCAGGCCGAACCAACCAACCCGAACCAGGAATAGACCCAGCCAAGAAGGAAATGCCAAGCCAGGAAATTATGCAATAAAATATGTACACGTATTCCAAGAATACGTGATACGAACCACAGGCATTACACAAAGATACATTGGTAATTAATAAATCGGGAGTTTGAAATTAAAGATTTATATTCGGAGGAGTTGTTGAGTAAAAAGAAGAAGGCCCTACGCCAAGGATAAGTATTGAACGTATAATTTCAAGGAGAAGCTGTAGGAAAGGATTGACGACAAATAATACAAAGGGCCTGTGGATTGATAGAATAAGGATACTTAGGATATGATAAGGAAATCAAGTATTTACAATTGAGGTTGAAAATATGGTTGATGATCAAGCATTGTTGGCTTATAAATATACCCAGAGAATGACCTATAGTTTAGGGTGTACATAAATGTTCTATATTAGTATGGAAGATTCTGAAGGTTATATGACGTAGATTATGATAGAAGAACCTTTGTTGAACCTAAACCAAAAAGATTGTAAAGAAAAAACAGAAGAGATGATCACGAGGATAGCAGATTGAGTATCGTAGCCAGAGCAGCTACATGTTATAGTTTGACCTATTGGATGATTTTAAATTTTGAGGACGAAATTCTTGTCAGGTGGGTAAGATGTAAGCCCCCTGAATTTTAGGATTTATTTTAAATTTTCTAAATGAATTATTTTTAATAAATATTATTATTTAATTATTTTTGATCATTTAATGTTCTTCTCCGTGACTTTGATTTCTGGAGTATCAGGGATGCCAATCTCTGGAAACTCTTTTCATGAGTTTTATAGTAGACCAGATTATTTTCGTTTTGATATATCATGTCCCACTTAAACTTGTTCCCTTGTACTCTGTTTGCTTCGCACAACTTCGGGTCAATTTAGGCCATTTGATCGTTAAATAATTATTAATTAAATTTCCACTTTTATCTCTGATCATCGTATGCACGTTACCGTGACTTTTAATTTAGGAGCACAAGACTAGTCGTTTTTTCTAAACCAACTTCCCATGAATGATCTACTCGAGACACCCTACACTCATGACCTTCGTGTCCCACTCAAACATACCATTTTGTGCTTTATTTGCTTTGCACAACTTTTTTGACACGAGACCCAATTTTAATTCGTCCCACGGAGTCACATTTATTTTTTGACTCGAATTGGGGACACCCTTTCGACCCAAACCTGCCAACCCAACATATGGACCTGGCCCACATGAAGCCTACTACCCACATGACGCTTGTGTCACATTTAGTTTAGCCCCCGCATGTTACTTATTTATCCGTGTCTATAAATGACTAAATTAATCTATTTATTTCACCCAAACCCGATTTTGACCCAACCCGGCTCAACTGAACCAAAACCCAAGCTCCATGTTGTCCTCTCATAACTACCCAAACGCCCCTACACAATTTCTCTTTTTCCTTATTTAAAATATCTCTTTATTTTTTTATAAATATCTTTCTATCTTTCTAATATGTATATATATACACACACACACACACACACACACACATATATATATATATATATATATATATATATATATATATATACAAATATATCTTTCTATCTTATTACTCACACACACCCCCCTCTCTCCACCAACACACACACTCTCCCCCTCAGCCAACCTCTCTCTCTCCTCTCAAATTCTCTCTCTATTCTCACTCTCTCTCTCTCTCTCTCTCTCTCTCTCTCTCTCTCTCTCTCTCTTTCTATATATAATGTATATACACACACACAAATATCCCTCTCTCTCATCACTCACACACACCCCCTTAGCCGACAGCCAACTCCCCACCCCTCTATTCTTCTTCTTCTTCTTCACTTCTTCTTCACTTCTTCTTCTTCATCCCTTCTTCTTCTTCTTCAACATCATCACCCGCACCCTCACCAACATCATCATCAACACTAACACCATCATTAACACCATCTCCACCACCACCATTACTACTCACCACCACCCCGAGCACCACCACCGCACAGCCACCACCGTCGCACCGCCGTGCCCCGTCGCGTGCCGCTGTGCCAGCAGCCGCAGCTGCAGCAAGCACCAGCAGCAGCAGTAGCACGCGCGGCAGCAGCCGCTGCGGGTAGCCGGCTCTGCCGTCGGCGAGCCCCCTTGGCCGGGCGCACCCCCGGGCAGGCCCCCATGGCCACCGCCATCCTCTCTGGCACGATGCATAGTTTATTCGTGCGTTTTGCACGAAATCCCGTCGACGCTTGCTCGAAAACGAAGTCAGAAGTTCGTTTCGAAGCAGCAACTTCGCGCATATTTTTCAAAAAATCAGACCATTGGATCGACGAACTTCTTACTCCGTCATAATTTTGGTATATAGCTCTTTGCTTCCCACAAGTTTCGTCCGTTAATTTTGTCGTTTGATACATCAAAATCGGCCACCAAGTTGACACTTTAAATTGTACTATTTTTGGACAGTTTTGCGGAGCCAACTTCGTCGGCTCGTAACTCCGCCGTCGCATCTCCATTTGGCGTGCCACCAGTTCCTGTACGTAGCTGGTATAACCCTCTTCATGTCCCTTAAGTTTCGTTTCATTGTGAGCACGTTTGGTTGGTCGAATTCGACGTCAAAGTTGGCCGTCCGAATTCTTAATTTTGCACTTGTAAAATTCTATTTTTGAACCCGGGACTCCGAATTTCAATTATGACACCACCAGTAGACTCATGGCATCGTTCTGGCACGATTTCATATAAAGTTTGCTTGATTTGGAAGACGTGGGCCCTAGTACGCATTTCGGTACAAAGCAGGCCCCACAGTCCAAGTCAACGGATCATTTTGAGATCGGCTCACCGGAATCCAATTTCAGATATACTGTTGAGTTCGTATCATCATTTTGGACTCATTGACATATAATCTGCTAAGTTTTGAGGATATTAGCTCCAGCACGCATTTTCGTGCAAACCGGATTTCAAATGTCCGGATCAACGTGTCATTTTGAGATCGGCTCATCGGAATCCAATTCCGGATATACCGTTGAGTTCGTGTCATCATTCTGGACTCGTTAACATATACTTTGTTAGATTTTGTGGACTTTGACATTGACACGCATTTTCGTGTAAATCGGATACCAATATCCAGGTCAACGGACCATTTTGTGATCGGATCATCGGAATCCTATTTCGGACATACCGTTGGGTTCGTATCATCATTCTGGATTCGTGGACATATAATTTGTTAGGTTTTGTAGACTTCTATCCTGACACATTTTTCAGTACAGTGTGTCCAACGGTGGACATCATTTTAGGGGTGAGCATCGGTTCGGTTCGGTTCAAACCGAATCGAATATGTGAAAACCGAATTGATCGTAAACCGTATTTTTCAAAACCGATAACCGAACCTTTTCTATAAAAATCGAACAAAAACCGAACCGAATTAATTCGGTTCGATTTTCGGTCGGTTCGGTTTCATGGGCCAATGTGCATGGCCTTCAAGTTTTTAGCAAAATGGGCCTATTTAAATAACAAAATTTAAAAAAATATATGACATTATTGTATTTATGAATTGTTATATTACATAGAGTGAAAGATATTAGTATATATAGATTGAGGGTAGATAGAGAGAGTGCTCAAAGAAGCACCGACATAGAATAGGAGAAGAGAGTACGCTCAGTTAGGGGTTAATAAACATTAGTATATGTATATTGTGGGTAGTTTGATAAATTACTAAATCTAAATCAGTTTTCGGTTCGGTTCGGTTTTTCGGATGAAGAACCGAAAACCGAACCATTATTTCAAATTTTTAAATTTTCAAACCGTAAACCGAACCGATAACCGAAAAATCAAACTGTTTGTCATATTTCAGTTCGGTTTGGTTCGGTTCGGTTTTCGATTTTCAACCGTTATATGCTCACCCCTACATCATTTTGACCCAAAATTACCATTTTACCCCTGTGTCCAAATTGGATTTATGGGTAGGCTATCCTAGCTAATTTGACCATTATGGATGCGTTGGTGATATTTGTGTTGTCATCCGATGACATCTCTAGATTTTGCTTATGCATCATCCTTAATTTGTAATTAATTATTATTATTAGTGTATATATTTATATGCTTGGTTTTTGTAAAACTCTAAAGTGATCCTTGTGTTTCTAAGGACCCTAAGTGTTGGTTTAGATATAGTGTCACCCTACATTGGACTTTTATGCTAGGTCTCCACTTAGCTAGTATCCAGTTAGGAGTCGTGTCACAACACTAGTGTAATCTTAATCATAGTTTAGAGACTGAGATTGTGTATCATTTTGACAGGATACCGGACATCTATATCTTCATACTCTTGCCTTGCTCGAGGCAAGTACCCCTACAAGCTTATTTACTGCTTATAACAATAAACAGTGATCAAACCATGTTAAAATACTGCTTTCTGGATAACTTCAAGTCATATCTTCATATGCTTCTTACTGGTTCTCAGTACACATCATGCTTTATACTACTCTTAGTATCACTTACATGTTATAAAATGGGTTATAGGAAAACTGTTAGTAGAGTACGTGATCTTGCCCCCCTTCTTCGTATGTATTTACCGTGCACTGTTACATTCTATATGCAACTTTGTCGTATGTCTGATCCCGCGTTTGTATATCTATATACACTGATGCCGTCAAGTGTACGTATATGCACTTCAGAAAATTGATATGTACCACAGTACATCCTACTACCTATTGACCGATCACGTACATGCTACAGTTTTAAACTTTAAAACAAACATATATTGCCATGATGAAATGTATCTAAAACTGGATAAATCAAGATATGCCATGATTATGTTATTTTATCTCATTCCATCACATGATCAGTATTGATCGATAGCCGTGAGCTCCGCCATTTCCGATGGCACCTCCCCTTCGTCTTCGTCCGGTCTTCTCCTGCGTCCTCTGCGCTAGATTAGGGCGCCACTTCCCGATCCACCGCTCAAGGGCTCCCTGGCGAGAGGAACAGCTGCCGCTCCGGTGTTGTTCCCGTAGATTCCGCTCGCCGCTGGCCGCGAGGTCGCACCGCCCGGACGACAGCCGGTCTCCGCCGGTCTCTGGAGAGCTCCGTTCAATCCTTGAATTGATCTTCGCCCATCCAAAGGATGATTACAGGGAGCAACTTCTTTTGGCAGATTTCGATCAAGGAGCTTTCAGGATTTTCTTTGGGCAATCTCATCGTGGTTTGGCGAAACCGCTCGATGTAGTTTCTCGTTAGCTACCTTTCTCCTTGAACGACGTCCATTAGAGATGACATTGTCACATCATGCCCTACTTCGTAGAATCTTTCCAGGAATATGTATTTGAAGCCGTCAAAGGAATGGATGCAGTTGTCCGGGAGGTTGTGGTACCAGTCGAACGTGATTCCCTCCAATGCTCCTATAAATAATCGTGTGAGGATAGCGTCACTATGCGGTAAGTGGTCTATTGTGACCTCAAAATAAGTCATATACCGGCTAGTAGAGGTATTTCTGTCATATGAATCGATGTAAAACGGTTTGTACCGTGAAGGAAAATGAACGTCTCTCCATGCAACGGGATATGGCTGGCATATTCTGAGGTCCTGGGAGGAGTCTCGGGCATTGAGCATTGCTCGAAGCTCCTGAACTTCTCTCCTTGTCTCCCTGGCCTCGTCTACAGCTGAGGGAGCGGATATTCCAGGAGGATTATTGCCCAGAGAAGGAGCAGTCGTATTTGAATCCACGTTGACTGTGGGACCCAAACTTGTTTGTCCAGGTGTCCTTGTTGGTTGAGTCGACAAGGCAGCTTTGATCTCGTCTACTAACTTGACCAAGGTTAGGATCATGGCTTCAAGTGCTTCTAGACGTTGTCGATCACTAGGCCCTTCGTGATCATCTTCTGCCATAAATACTGTCCGTACATGGGGAGAGATGGATGGGACCATAGAGGACGTGCTTTCTTTGTCGTACCCTCATACAGAGAAATCGTCGGGGAATGTCAGAATGTCCTCCTCCTCGGACTCGATAGGGGTGCTATCCCCTGTACAGAAAGCTGCGTCGTCTTGGCGAAGGCGGTCACCCTCGGGGACGTCCAAGTCTGTTGCATAATTCCAGTGGATCGCTACCCCTGTGTATCCTCTTGGAACACCAGGTTGTTGTACATGTTCAGGGGACTACCACCCCCAGCTTCGTTCACCACCAGGGACCTCGATGATGCACCCCCGGGTGTTGGAAGCTTCTTTCTGGAATGGGTGCCTAGGTAGACTGGCAATCCTCCAGATGAGAGTTTCCTTGTCGTGCTAGCTAAGGTTGTCGAGCTGGAGGAGCCTGTCTTCTTTCCTCCCTTGCCGGCAGGAACCTTTCGAGTTGAATTACAGGAGGCGAAAGGAAATTCCTTGTCTCCCAAAATTTGCACCTGTTTCTCGAGTTGTCGTCAGACAGGTGCTGGCTGGTGCAGTCTTTGAAAGATGGTCTGTCGGTCTTTAGGTGCTGCCGACTTGTCGCAGCAGCAGTTGATGATAACTTGGGTATAGTGATATCCTAGAGAGGGCTCACCGCATGCCAAGGTTGCCTCTCTCTACTTGCGTTTGTGGATGGGTACTTCTCGCAAGTCGATGGCAGATTGATCTACCGTTGCATCTGTTTTGTGGGCTCGGGTATCCTGAGCGCACGGGTGTGTAGGTATCATATTTACTTCCTGATCTGAGGCTAGTAAAAGCACTTGCTCTCGATCGTTACAGGGAGACTTTTGGGACCTGTCCTTTCCGTTTGCCACAGAGGGCTGGACATGGGAGGTTCTGAACAACTTTCTATTAAGGGCCCGTGTAACAGTTAACGGTACCCGCTGACGGTCAGCAAATTGGACAGTTGACTGGGCTTGTTGAGCCCGTACTGCCCTAGACTTCTTCGACTTAGCACCCGAAGGTGCGTAGTAGGAAGAGTCCAAGTTGGAAGCTTCAACATTCTCAATGGACCACATGGGGTCTGGTCCGTATGAGAGACGGTCAAAGACAAAGCTTCTGACAGGGCCGTATGGGGCATCCTATTTACTGTCAGGATTGGCTGTCGCATAGGCCACCTGTCTGCGGCCAAGATTGGCTGCCGTATAGGAAATCTGTCTGTGGCCAGGATTGGCTGTCGCATAGGCAATCTGCCTGCGGCCACCTTCCTTATGAGGCCTCTTCTTCGACCGCATGAGTTTCCCTTATGCCCCCAAAAGTCCAGCATCGTAGTGTTTTTCTCTACCGGATTTGGGGACATCGGGGTTCTCTACGGTTTGAAGCGAAGCAGCATGGGAGCTTTGGTCACCGTCTTGAGTGGCGAGAGGAGTTTTTTCCAGAGCTTGACGGGGGGCAGTGGTCTTGGGTCTCCATGTTCTGCGGGCTCTTTTCGGGTTGGCTCGCTTCTGTGCTGGACTAGTGCTCTCATCGGAAAGCATTTCCTCGAATGCTTGTTGATCAAAGCGAACAACAAGCATTTGCTGTGTAGAGACGAGCTTGGATGTGTCAGATTGCATCACCAATTTCTTATCAGTGGAGAAAGAAGTCCCCAGCAGAGTCGCCATCGTGTTTGCTATTAATTATCAAAACAAGAATTACAGAAAAACTCGATTTGATTGCAAACTTTGAAAGTACAAAAAAAAGCCTAGAAAGAAATTCTAGGAAGCAATCTAAGTACAATTATTTAGTTTTGATTCTGGGGGTGACGGCGGATGCTCGGGAGAAGTGTAGGAACTCTGCCTTACGCCTTGGACTATCAGACACAGTCTTTGCTCTTGAGAAAATTGCCAGTATTTTGCATGGGTGTGGTATCCTTCTATTTATAATGATTTCGAGATGAAGCATATTTTGGGCCGCATAGATGGTCACGTGTCTGCGTGGTTGTAACAGCACACGAAGACTCGGTCTTTGGCTGCCAGCTGGTAGTTTGTTGAGATTTCTTTGTTGGAGCAAATCTGGGTGGTTGAGACTTGGTCAACTTGCCACGTGCCCTATCACAGAATAGAATCAATCTGCTTGGGTCATTTTGGACCGCATAGGTCTTTTAGTGCTCGGCCATGATGGGCCGCATAAGACTCATGCGGCTCAGGTCGCAGTCTCCCTTAGCCACGTATCCAACCAACAGTGCCACCAGTCCGCTTTAAGCTTTGAGACTTTTAGGCCGCATAGATCCTGCCCTCTGGGCCGCATAAGGCTCATACGGCTCAGGTCGCAGTCCCTCTTAGCCGCATAAAGTTTGAAGACTTTTGGGCCGCATGGATCCTGCATTCTGAGCCGCATAAGGCTCATGCGGCTCAGGTCGCAGTCCCCCTGGCCACATGACACCCCTGAGGACCATGCCTCGGACCGCATGAACTCTCAGACACGTGGGCCCTAGGTTCAGGCACGTGAGCCCTATGTCTGGTGGCATGACACTTTTTTTTGTCTTTTTCGAAAGGTCACGTCTTATCTTCATCTTTTTTGTCAGGATGTGTCAGAATTGTCAGAGTTTTCAGCTTTGTCATAGGTGTCAACTTTGTCAGAGGGGCTTCTGCAGTTGATCAGCTTGGTTGCATAAGTAGCTCTTTCCACTACGGCCTGCGTCAATCTGTTTGAGACAGCAATGATGAGCCGCATAAAATTTGGGGCATTTTGGACCGCAGAGTTTGTCACGCGGCTCTTCCTTCTGTAGACCAAATTATCCTGGCCCAGAGCACCCATGCGGTCAGCTTTCTTTTGTAAAGTGATCCACATGAACCCCATCTTTTTTAAGCTTCTACATGGGTGATGTATTGTCTCTTTGAAATAAAGGAATGATCCTTCTATTTATAGGTGAGTTATGGAATGATCCACACATGTGCGTAGGGATGCTACGCCTACATGGCATTGCATAAATCTCTCTGGCTAACTTTTAATCATTGCAATGATGTAGGCCGTCAGTTCAGTTTTCAAAAACATCTTGGCTTCTAATAGCGTAGGTTTACGCCAACTGTTCAGCATAGTTGTGAACGTCTTTTCGATTCTCGTGCTGCCTTCAACTGTACAGAAGTCGAGGCGTGATGCACTCTATTCGAAGGAAAGTCTTGGAAATCTATCTTGCCACCAACATGTTTTAAATGCTCCTCATTTACAGAAAAGCCTTAATGAGCTAAGTATACCACTTGATCGGCATACCTATTTTGATGGCGTAGTCATTTAGGTGGCGTAGCCATTCTGTTGGCATAGTCACTCTGGGGCAAGCATAACAACCTCAATGACGTAGCAACCTGAAGTTCTTGAAGGTGCATGATCCTTTGAGCATAGTTCTTGATGGCGCATGTGATGCGTTGTGTAGGGTCTATCAGGCGCATGGTCTTGAATATTCCATGCTTCTACATGATGTCCGTCAATCTTCTCAAGTTTGTTAAAACTTGTATCGAGAAGGATTGTGCGGTAGTTCTTCATCTGATCCAGATCTTGCTTTAAGGTTGTTATTTTTAAAACAGATCTAGATGGAAGAATGATCATAATATTGAGACCACTTGCAAATAGATTTGCTCTCGATTCTGATTTAACAACGATCAGAAGCAGAGACCTCTTGCAAATAAATTTGCTCTCTGTTCTGATTATGGAAGATTTTAGAGATCTCTTGCAATTAATTTGCTCTTCTAATTTCCTGAAGCGAGTCTTAGGACTTCAAAGATCTCTTGCAAACAAGTTTGCTCTCCAAAAGTACCTGAACTAAGTTTTAGGAGTTCGAAGATCTCTTACAAACGATTTTGCTCCCCAAAAGTACCTGAACTGAGTTTTAGGACTTTGAAGATCACTTCCAAACGAGTTTGCTCTCTAAAAGTACCTAAACTCATAAAATACTACTTTCCATTCAGTTCTCTCTCAAATGCAAACTGATAGAAAGATAGTGTTATTCCTTGCAAACGTGTTGCAATTGGGACAAAATATATTACACATAGAAGAAAAAAAGAGAATAAGAAATAATAATAAATTATTCTTGCTGAGGTGGTAAAGACCACTATTTCTCAAACGGGCTCCCCGGACTCAACGAGCTCCCTTTACTTTCTTATTTTTGTGCCCCCTTCAAAGGAGGCCAGGGGCTCTATATATAGAGTGGAATGAGACTTATCTTCTTCTCCTATCCGATGTAGGACTAAAAGCAATATGCATTTTTCCATGCTTTTACACTCCATAATGCCGTAGCCACTCAGATGGCATAGTACCCTCTATGGCGTAGCAGCCTCTATTGCATAGCAGCCTGGCGTATTAAATCTGGTCAACTTTTCTTGATGTGTTGTCGCTGCATGAGGCACGGGGCTTGAAATGCTGACTTTTGACCAAACTTTGTAGAGATCATGGTGGCAAGTTCATTGCCATTAATGTGAGATTCATCACTTTAATTTCAGGGGCGATAGGTTTATTGTCATTAATGTAACATTCATCACGTTAATTTTAGAGCTTGTTGAGCCCGCACTGCCCTAGACTTCTTCGACTTAGCACCTGAAGGTGCTTAGTAGGAAGAGTCCAAGTTGGAAGCTTCAACATTCTCAATAGGCCGTATGGGGTCTGGTCCGCATGAGAGACGGTCAAAGACAGAGCTTCTAACAGGGCCGCATGGGGCATCCTATTTGCTGTCAGGATTGGTTGCCGCATAGCCACCTGTCTGCGGCCAGGATTGGCTACCGCATAGGAAATCTGTTTGTGGCCACGATTGGCTGCCGCATAGGCAATCTGCCTGCAGCCACCTTCCTTATGAGGCCTCTTCTTCGATCGTATGAGTTTCCCTTATGCCTCCAAAAGTCCAGCATCGTAGTATTTTCCTCTGCCGGATTTGGGGACAGCGGGGTTCTCTACAGTTTGAAGCGAAGCAGCATGGGAGCTTTGGTCACCATCTTGAGTGGCGAGAGGAGTTTCTTCCAGAGCTTGGCGGGGGGCAGTGGTCTTAGGTCTCCTTGTTCTACGGGCTCTTTTCGGGTTAGCTCGCTTCTGTGCTGGACTGGTGCTCCCATCGGAGAGCATTTCCTTGAATGCTTGTTGATCAAAGCGAACAACAAGCATTTGTTGCATAGAGCCGAGCTTGGACGTGTCGGATTGCATCACCAATTTCTCATCATTGGAGAAAGAAGTCCCCAGCAGAGTCGCCATCGTGTTTGCCATTAATTATCAAAACAAGAATTACAGAGAAACTCGATTTGATTACAAATATTGAAAGTACAAAAAAAAGCCGAGAAAGAAATTTTAGGAAATAATCTAAGTACAATTGTTTAGTTTTGGTTCTGGGGGGTGACGGTGGATGCTCGGGAGAAGTGTAGGAACTCTGCCTTACTCCTTCGACTAATAGACACAGTCTTTGCTCTTGAGAAAATTTCTAGCATTTTGCATGGGTGTGGTATCCTGTTATTTATAATAATTTTCAGATGAAGCATGTTTTGGGCCGCATAGATGGCTACGTGCCTGCGTGGTTGTAACAGCACACGAAGACTCGGTCTTTGGCTGCCAGCTGGTGGTTTGTTGAGATTTTTTTGTTGGAGTAAATCTGGGTGGTTGAGACTTGGTCAACTGGCCACGTGCCCTATCATAGAATAGAATCAATCTGCTTGGGTCATTTTGGACCGCATAGGTCTTTTAGTGCTAGGCCATGCTGGGCCGCATAAGACTCATGCGGCTCAGGTCACATTCTCCCTTAGCCACGTGTCCCACCAACAGTGCCACCAGTCCGCATTAAGCTTGGAGACTTTTGGGCCGCATAGATCCTGCCCTCTGGGCCGCATAAGGCTCATACGGCTCAGGTTGCAGTCCCTCTTAGCCGCATGAAGTTTGGAGACTTTTGGGCCGCATAGATCCTGCATTCTGAGCCGCGTAAGGCTCATGCGGCTCAGGTCGCAATTCCCCTGGCCGCATGACACCCCTGCAGACCATGCCTCGGACCGCATGAACTCTCAGACACGTGGGCCCTAGGTTCAGGCACGTGGGCCCTATGTCTGGTGACATGACACTTTTTTTGTCTTTTTCGAAAGGTCACGTTTTATCTTCATCTTTTTGTCAGGATGTGTCAGAATTGTCAGAGTTGTCAGCTTTATCATAGGTGTCAGCTTTGTCAGATGGGCTTCTGCAGTTGATCAGCTTGGTCGCATAAGTAGCTCTTTCTACTACGGCCTGCGTCAATCTGTTTGAGACAGCAATGATGAGCCACATAGAATTTGGGGCATTTTGGACCGCAGAGTTTGTCATACGGCTCTTCCTTCTGTGGACCAAATTATCCTGGCCCAGAGCACCCATGCGGTCAACTTTCTTTTGTAAAGTGATCCACACGAACCCCATCTTTTTCATGCTTCTACATGGGTGATGTACTGTCTCTTTGAAATAAAGGAATGATCCTTCTATTTATAGGTGAGTTGTGAAATGATCCACACATGTGCGTAGGGATGCTACGCCTACATGGCATTGCACAAATGTCTCTGGCTAACTTTTAATCATTGCAATGATGTAGGCCGTCAGTTCAGTTTTCAAAAACATCTTGGCTTCTAATAGCGTAGGTTTACGCCAACTGTTCAGCATAGTTGTGAACGTCTTTTTGATTCTCGTGCTGCCTTCAGCTGTACAGAAGTCGAGGCGTGATGCACTCTATTCGAAGGAAAGTCTTGGAAATCTATCTTGCCACCAACATGTTTTAAATGCTCCTCATTTACAGAAAAGCCTTAATGAGCTAAGTATACCACTTGAGCGGCATACCTATTTCGATGGCGTAGTCATTTAGGTGGCGTAGCCTTTCTATTGGCATAGTCACTCTGGGGCAAGCATAACAACCTCAATGACGTAGCAACCTGAAGTTCTTGAAGGTGCATGATCCTTTGAGCATAGTTCTTGATGGAGCATGTGATGCGTTGCGTAGGGTCTGTCAGGCGCATGGTCTTGAATATTCTATGCTTCTACATGATGTCCGTCAATCTTCTCAAGTTTGTTAAAACTTGAATCGAGAAGGATTGTGCGGTAGTTCTTCATCTGATCCAGATCTTGCTTTGAGGTTGTTATTTTTAAAAATAGATCTAGATGGAAGAATGATCATAATATTGAGACCACTTGCAAATAGATTTGCTCTCGATTCTGATTTAACAACGATCAGAATCAGAGACCTCTTGCAAATAAATTTGCTCTCTGTTCTGATTATGGAAGATTTTAGAGATCTCTTGCAATTAATTTGCTCTTCTAATTTCCTGAAGCGAGTCTTAGGACTTCGAAGATCTCTTGCAAACGAGTTTGCTCTCCAAAAGTACCTGAACTAAGTTTTAGGAGTTCAAAGATCTCTTACAAACGATTTTGCTCTCCAAAAGTACCTGAACTGAGTTTTAAGACTTCGAAGGTCACTTCCGAACGAGTTTGCTCTCTAAAGGTACCTAAACTCATAAAATACTACCTTCCATTCAGTTCTCTCTCAAATACAAACTGATAGAAAGATAGTGTTATTCTTTGCAAATGTGTTGCAATTGGGACATAATATATTACACATAGAAGAAAAAAGGAGAAGAAGAAATAATAATAAATTATTATTGCTGAGGTGGTAAAGACCACCATTTCTCAAACGGGCTCCCCGGACTCAACGAGCTCCATTTACTTTCTTATTTTTGTGCCCCTTCAAATGAGGCCAGGGGCTCTATATATAGAGTGGAATGAGACTTATCTTCTTCTCCTATCCGATGTGGGACTAAAAACAATATGCCTTTTTCCATGCTTTTACACTCCATAATTCCGTAGCCACTCAGATGGCATAGTACCCTCTATGGCATAGAAGCCTCTATTGCATAGCAGCCTGGCGTATTGAATCTGGTCAACTTTTCCTGAAGTGTTGCCGCTGCATGAGGCACGGGGCTTGAAATGCTGACTTTTGACCAAACTTTGTAGAGATCGAGGTGGCAAGTTCATTGCCATTAATGTGAGATTCATCACGTTAATTTCAGGGGCGATAGGTTTATTGTCATTAATGTAAGATTCATCACGTTAATTTTGGAGCTTCTTGACCAACTTCTACTTGGCGTACGCGTTTGACTACGCTACTGCCTATAAATAGGGTCTTTTGAGAACGAAGGACTTTGTTTACTTCTCTTTTGCATCCGACTTCATGTTCGACATTGACTTAATTTTGGATGGTTGTTAGCCTCCCCCTTGGCATATTAGTCGGCTATTGGTTATAGATCTCCTCGTTCAAAGAAGTTATAGTTTTTACGAAGAACTCTTTCAGAGAATTGAGATGCTCCTGACTATTTGGCAGAGTAGTTCAAGCTCGTACAGCATCTTGACTGTGTTCTACCCCAAGACGAGTGTCAAGATGTTGAATACGAGGTTTGGTTTATTGCTAACCCATGCTCCGTTCAACCAACGTCCTATTCACATGTCAGACGAGCTGTGCCGCTTGTCAACGGCCGATTCACATAGCCAAAGACAAGGTTAAGTGGCACGCTAATGCTACTTGTGCCTGCTATCAGCGGCTGATTCACATGGCAGAAGAAAAAGTCAAGTGGTTCTCCTATGCTGCCTATACCTTCTGCCAGAGTCTCAACCATATGGCAGAAGACAAGGTTAAGTGGTGCGCATGCTACCAATATATGACCAAAGTAACGCGCCTACGCTACCAGCGACTCATATTCATAGCAGAAGTGTTGCGCCTTTTTTGAATAACTTAGAGTAGGCTTTTCTATAATAGACTTTTCTATGTAATAGATTTTCAATAAAAAAATCTTTTTATGTAATAGATTTCCAATGAATGAAAATCTCTTTTTCTGCACTTATGTTTTCTGTTGTCTTTGGGATGCGCCAACTTTGATCTTGACGTCTGGCGTACGCTGTTTGCAGCGCGTAGGGATGCACCTATTTTGTAGTTTGTTTTTTAGGGCGCATGAATTCCATGCTTCTACAGTGGTATCGGTTAGCAACTCCACACCGGAAGGAGTTGTCATGATGGAGGCAGTCAAAAGTAGCTTGTTGAATGAGGAGATCCGGCGCAAGCAAGTTGAATCGTCGCAGGAGTCCGCTCTGGTGGCTTCCTGTGGGAAGGGAAGACCCAAGTCACAGGCGAGGACACGGGAGAGTTCTCGGGATCTTACGATTATGGACCACAATGAGGGATGTTATCACTGTGGCGAAAGGGGTCATATCAAATGGAACTACATGAAGCTCAAAGGTGAGAAGGCCAAAGGCAAGGATGATCAGGATGATCTCACAACAATTGGAGATATCATCATTGTAATTACTATATTTCCAAATAGTGGTAATTTTGCCATTTCATATTATATAATATTGTGCCTAATTATTTATTTTTATTGTCTTAATTATTATGGTTAGTGACTAGCCTATTTGTTAGACTTGTGTTAGTGAACCAATTAGTCTAGACATGACACTAGAGCCCAAAGATTAGCATGACATTATTCATGGACCAACTCATTGGACTAGGACCAATTAGACCCATTTAGTCATGCCATTTAATAAAATTAAGATTAGACTATTTACCAAAATAGGATTAGAGCCTTCCATGCATTAATTCGCTCACATGACAAGTTTTAGAGGGCATACTAGACATTTTGGATTAGCATGAGAAGCCCTATATGGTCGGCCACTAGAAGAGGAGGCTCTCATTCTCTCATTTCATTCATTTGTGTCATTTTTTCCCAATTTGGTGCTCTTCCCCAAATTAAGCCATCTCTCCACCAAATTCTCTCAAATTTCACTCAATTTCTCATCCATTACTCTCATTCTCTTCACTTGAAGGAGCTTAGGAGCTTGGAGGCTAGGAGCACTAGAAGAGGAGTCAATTTGCTAGGAGTTTTATGTCCAGATCATGTTCATTTGGCTTTTTATTGGGAATCCATCTCCTAATAGATATATATCTCATTTTCCTCTCTAATTAGACTCTAATTGTTCTATTTGACCCTTAGGAATTCACCCATAGATGAGGACTACACATAGGAGGATGAATTCTAGTAGTGACTCAGTTAGACTAGTTTAGTACTGGATTTGTCTCCAGCTCTTGACTCTTGGCATTTTATTATTTTGAGACCTATGTCATTGAGATAGTTGACTCTAAGACTCTGGATTTGGACTTGTATTATGTTTATGTTAGATTTTTTTTTGGATTTTATATCATGTCTTTATATCTTTATCGTGACATTTATCTTTCTTATAGTCATGTGATTGAGTATGAATATTATCATTATTTGTCCTCCTTTTAGAGTTGAGATATCTTGATAGTTTATGATACATATTGTTAGATTCTACAGTAGACCTAGACAGCATTTTGCCGCTGATGCTGTGGCGTAGGCTGAGCATTGTCCCGCATTTGTGCCCTTACATCGAGTGCGGGTCGTGACACATTCTTGTTGGTAGTCCATGCAGGTCGGGCTTCGCAATTAATGCGATGTCATGGTAGTGCAATGACCTAGTTATACTACTACGAGCTTGAGATAGGATATAGAAAATGGGATATTAGGTTGAAAGGATACTTAATCACAATTAGGATTCCTTGAGAGATTTCTGGGACGACACCTGAGAATCTTACTGTAAACTCTATATCGGAGTATGTTTCCACTTGTCTTCATTTACTCTTCCTTGTTCGTTGTTGAATTTCATTCTTGGTGATCGTTGTTGAATTTCATTCTTGGAGTTCGTTGGACTTTGATTTTATATCAGATGAATTTTATGGACTAAGTTAAAGTACATTCTGATGACATATTTGATGATGACAGTATGAAAGATAAATGTCGGCCTTGGTTTTGGATTCTAGAGTTTATCGTAGCCATACTAGCTGGAGTGACAAAGACATAGAGCATGACTTTGGATATACTTATATTAGTTATGTAATTTAGACTTTCTCACAGCTATACCGATTGGCGTGATGAGAATTCTACATAACATGATTATAGAAGTATATACCTCAGTTATGGACTCTATCATTTATTACAACTATGGTTACTGGCGTGGCGAGGATTCTTGGTAACATGATTACGGATAGACATATATGATTATCATATTGTATCTTAAATTGGTTCTTAACATATCATCTCTATCATTCCACTTTTGTTATTATAGAAATTATTTCCATCACCTTTCCTAGCTTAGGAATAGGGACATCATTAGTTCTACTGGTGCAGTCCCTTGTAGAGTTTCAATCTCTCTCTTCCCGAGGTTCCTTGGATTGTGTAATAATTTGGTAGCTTATAGATAGGTTTGTGTCATTGAGTATCAATGTTGATTGTTAGGAGAGTAGCTTATGGTTTGTGAATGATTCCTGATGGGACATGTGAGCTATAGACGTCAATCTAGAGATAACTCATAGTGTAGTATCATTGTGGTAATAGTTCTATGGTAGGTGTCAGTATAGTTAGTATTGGTACCAATGGTAGAAAGGAGAGTAGAGTATCAGTGGTGATTCCAAGAGTTGGTATCAGTGTCATCATGCATGTTTTATATATGTGTATCCATGTAGGAATAGGTATCGGGTGAGTGTGGAGTATCTTAGAAATATGGGTTTAGTAGGATAGTAAAGGGGTATCAGCCATGGTGCATCATAATAGGCAGTTTAGTATAGTTAGTTACCTGGAATCTAGAGGGTGTATGTTCTATAGAAAATATTGGATGTATCAGTTGAGTGCATCACGATATACATGTAAGGGTAATAGAAGGGTATCTGTATGTGGGTGTGTTGTGTTGAGGGTAGGTGTTTATGTGTGGAGGTACCATAGGTTGTGTATCAATAAGTGAGTGTCCAATAGAGTGCCATGGAATATGAGAATGTATCCTATGTGAATAGATAGGTATCACTATACATGAATGGTTAAGGGGTGGTTTGTGACCAATGATACGAGGGTGCGCTTGTGCTTTGGGAAGAGATTGTAGAGTGTTCAGTAAAGGGGGATGAGTCCAGGACATAGTAGATAGAAGTAGCATTAGAATTGCAGTAATGTGCAGGGGATGAGTGACTTGCAGGATACAAAAAAAAAGTTTGGTAGGAAAGAGGGGAATATGTATTTTACAGGAAACAATGGGGGGTAATGTGTTACAGGTAAAACTGCAGGTTGGAGTGAATACGTGTCTAGAGAGGGCATGCCATCTAGTATTTGAGGCTGTTGTATTAGGTGGAAGAAGGAAGAACAATGTCTAGAATTGAGTGCACAAGTGCACAGTGGGTGATGGATGAATTGCATAATGGTGAAGTGAAGTACAGTATGGTAGTCTTATGAGAATCATGTAGTAAGAGTCTGAGTATGAGAGGTAGCAGTAGAGTGTCAGTAAGGTGGGCTAGTACTTAGTTGGTATTCTGGGTTATTTAGTGAATGTGTCAGGTATAGTTGTGAGTTGGTATCTGCCACCAGGAGTGTCCAAAGAGTGCGAGTATTCAAGTGTATCAATATTGAGATGAATATCATATGCAAGATATAGCATGTCAGATTAGTATCAGTGAGTGTGCTATAGATAATAGTATCAGTCAGGAGTATTAGGATAAAGTTGGAGTAAGATATATAAGAGTGTGTCAGGGAGAATAGGAGTACTAGTGTTCAGGGCAGTAAGATAGGAGAGGTAACTATATGGGAATAAGTTCAGTGAGTGTGGATGCTTTTACCGGTGTATTGGAGTGAGGGGATAGTTATGAATCAGAGAATTGCATGATGTATTGAATGGTACTTGTGCATTAGCAATGTCAAGTGTATAGTGTCTTGGAGGGTAGGAGCATTTTATAGGATTATATTGCCAGGGTTCGAGTAAGTATCCTAGAGTGATTGTTAAGTGCTAGCATATTGGTTAGTATTAGGATACCAGGATAGGAGAAGTAAACCTCTAGTATCATAAGCATTCAATATATAAGTAACCTAGTGGTTGGTGTAATAAATATAGGACAGATCCTTGAAGCACCTTAGTAAGAGTGTATGACTATGAAGTATAGGAGTTAGTGCCATATGGTAAATAGTGTTTGAATTCGGGTAGGTATCCTATAGATAGTAACTTAGAAGCCTTGAAATAACATCCTTAGTGTACGTGCCAGTAAGTTGAGTATGTCCATGGCCTAGAACCACAGTATATTAGTAGGAAGGATAACCCTTGGTATTAAGTATTTTAGTTAGATTGTGGCATAGCCATATTTCACAATATTTCATATAATACATACTTTGAATTATTTATTTATTTCTTTCTTTCTTTCTTTGAGTAATCTAATTGTGATAAATTTTCATTTTGGCTTATTAGGAAATATTTTAATGAATATATATATATATATATATATATATATATATATATATATATATATATATATATATATATTCAAATAAGCCATTAGGTTTATTACGCAAATTGCATAATTAACATGGACACCTCATGAACCTTTGTGTCACCATGTATGTATAGAAATGGTATATTTGGTATTTCGTATTAAATCTCTAATGATGATGTTGGCGATAATCTTGGTTTTTTTTTAAAAAGAAGAGCATACAAATATAGAAAAGAGGAAAGAGGCAACACCTCTTTCTCACCACTGCCTCTCTCCCCCTCTCAACCGAACCCCCTCTCCCTTTCGGCTCACTCTCTCTTTCCTCTTCGGTCTCTCTCTCTCTCTCTCTCTCTCTCTCTCTCGGTCGCTCACCCGGACCCTCGCCACGGCTGCCACCTCCGGCGGCTGCTGCTGCCGACCAGTCGACCGACCGCCCCCTTCCACCACTTTTTCAAATAGGGATAATTTTATCATTTTATATTATATAATATTGTGCCTAATTATTTATTTTTATTGTGTTAGTTATTATGGTTAGTGGCTAGCCTATTTGTTAGACTTGGCTAGCCTATTTGTTAGACTTGTGTTAGTGAACCAATTAGTCTAGACATGACACTAGAGCCTAAAGATTAGCATGACATGATTCATAGACTATTTAATAAAATTAGGATTAGACTATTTACCAAAATAGTATTAGAGCCTTCCATGCATTAATTAGCTCACATGACAAGTTTTAAAGGGCATATTAGACATTGTGGATTAACATGAGAAGCCTTATATGGCCGGCCACTAGAAGAGGAGGCTCTCATTCTCTCATTTCATTCATTTGTCTCATTTCTTTCCAATTTGGTATTCTTTCCCAAATTGAGCCATCCCTCCACCAATTCCTCTCAAATTCCATTCAATTTCTCATCCTTACACTCATTCTCTTCACTTGAAGGAGCCTAGAAGCTTGGAGGCTAGGAGCACTAGAAGAGGAGTCCATTTGCTAGGAATTTCGTATCCGGATCTTGTCCATTTGGCTTTTCATTGGAAATCCATCTCCCAATATGTATACATCTCATTTTTCTCTCTAATTATACTCTAATTGTTCTATTTGACCCTTAGGAATTCACCCATGGACTATGACTATCCGTAGGAGGAAGAATTAGGCTCTAGTAGCGACTCAGTTAGACTAGTTTAGTACTGGATTTGTCTTCAGCTCTTGACTCTTGGCATGTTATTATTTTGAGACCTATGTCATTGATATAGTTGACTCTTAGACTCTGGATTTGGACTTGTATTATATTTATGTTAGATTTCTCGTGGATTTCATATCATGTCTTTATATCTTTATCATGCCATTTATCTTTCTTATAGTCATGTGATTGAGTATGAATATTATCATTATTTGTCCTCCTTTTGGAGTTGAGATATCTTGACAGGTTACGATACATATTGTTAGATTCTATATTAGATCTAGACAGTATTCTATCGTCGATGTTGCGGCGTAGGCTGAGCGTTGTCTCGCACTTGTGCCCTTACATCGGGTACAGGTCGTGAAAATCAATGCAGAGCAACCTTGTGGCATGTGCAATGACAGCAACTGGGTCATGGACACGAGTGTGTCGTATCACGCCACTCCGCAGAGGAGGATATTCATGTCATGCCACGACGGCAAGTTTGGACGTGTGAAGATGGACGACAAGGGGACTGCTGTAGTTGTAGGCATCAGTGATGTGGACTTGACGACGAAGTTTGGTGAGAAGCTCATCCTCAAGGGTGTACGATATGTACCGAGTTTGTGCTACAACTTGGTTTCGACAGGATGGCTGGTAGATGATGGTTGTCGTATTTTGTTTGTAGACAAAGATTGGATGCTTACGAAGGATTCCCAATAGCTGGCTCGAGGAGATTTGTGTTGTGGCATGTACAGGCTCAAGCCGTTGAGTTGTACATGTCGGCCACAGACACCGGATGGAGGCTCGAAGGGTGTTCGACAAGAGTTGGATCGTCGGAAACTTGTTGACGAGGGTCTTCGAGATGTTTTGAGGGTTATGGAGGATTTGGTTCGTCGAAATAAAGCGACGAATGAAGGTGAGTCAAATATTGAGGGTCAGTCTGTCGGTCCCATGACAGTTGGTCGGTCTCCAGGTGGGGGTTGCTCTACGGATCTGGTTTTGGCAACGGGTGGTTTGCCAAAGCTTCATGGAGCGACATTTGTTTCAGCAGTTCAAAATCATGGAGGAGATCAAAGTTTGCAGCAAACTCAATCTGAGGCAGGTGCATCTCCATTCACACAGTTCAGGAGGAGCGGTGGGTCAACGATGGCGTGCACAGTACATGATGCTATGCTCGAGAATGCATGTGTATGGGAGAGCTTTAGTGTCGAAAATGATGGTGGACAGGCTCGGGAGTTCGAATATCAAGAGGACAGTACCGTCCGCTTGGTTGGGCCAGCCAAGGGTGAAGAAGCTCGATGAAACGGTAGCACATTCTGGTGGAAGATGGAAGTTGGGGACAGGCAATCGAGATTTGCGGTGAGGCTAATTGTCAGGGACTTCGGTCTTGATCGTGTTGTTGATATCGTTAGAATTCCAGTGGTGCAGGAGGTGCTACGCATGGCAGCTAGCGTAGACATGACGATCGAGGAGCTGGAGACAAAAAAAGATGCAAAACAGCTCGGGGGATTGGAGATTAGTAGTTGCATGAGAGAGTAGGAACTCTGTCACGAGACGACAAACATGTGGTCCAATTGAGGAGCCATGGGGTTAACACCCTCTCATCAGACTGGAGGGGGAGATTATTAGAGTCCAGTCTGGATTTGGTAACAATATATTTGTGGAATCCAAATTTATAGTTAAATATTTGATTTGATTTGATTTGATTTAGATGTTTGTAATTGGTGTTGTGCTATTTTAGATATAATATGATTCTTAGAAAATCCTATTATGATCTATAAAATAGGATATTGATGGAATATTTTAGTTAAATAACATTCCAATTTTATTATGACCTAGAATATGATTTTATCATCCTATATATATGGGGTGAGGGTGGAGGCATAAAGCATAGCACAAAGTTGAGATTTTAGGTGCTCGTCCACAGGAGATCTAAGAAAAAGTCTGCACTTTACTCTTAGGACTTCGCCATACAAGACAGAAGAAAGAAGAGATCTATCGAGGAGTCGTCAACTTCGATTAGGGAGATTGCTACGGGTTGATAAGCGATTTCAATTGTAATCTCTTTCTTTTCTTCTTGATTGTTGTGAGGGGGTTAAACTTATTAGGACAAAGGGTTCAACATTGTTTTTGTCAATCTTGTAATTTTATCTGAGTTATAGGAATTTGGATTTGTCCAGGTGAGATAGTCACCGCCATATACTTGTCTTTATCTGTACTTAGTATCCGTTAGACGGAGGTTGGTTATTTAAGGTGGGTTGACCTAAGTTTCCTCTACGGCAATGTCTCAGACACGGTATCGGAGCGCAGGAGGGCGTGTCCGATTTCCAACATCTCACAAGTCTGTTACCACTCACAATAACTACAACATCAAAAATAATAAAACTATATTAATCTTGTTGTGATTTAGATAGATCCAAATATGAGTGCTCTTACCCATATCCACAACTGTCTCTATCTTACCCTATTATATATACTAGAATATGCACGTGCATTGCACGTTAAATCAATTTTCTTTCTTTCTTTCTAATCTTAAAGTTAAAATTATTGTATATTTTTATATTTTAATTAAAATTTGTAAGAAATTAATTAAATTATAATTATAATTTGTTACGGATAAATATTTTTATGATATTGTTGAAAAATAGTTCAAATATTTAAATATATTTGAATTAAATTTGTTAGACAATTTAAATATTTTTTGATATTTTTTCCTTTAAATTTAGTTTTTTAACAGTTTTAAAATTAGTTTTTAAACATATATTTATAATATAGTGGAAAATTATTAATGAGAGTAAGTCCCGACAACACTTACAGTACCATTGATCGAGGAACTCGAGTAGCTCCAGGTCGTCAAACATGTAAAAAAAGGTCAGATGTGAATATGCGAAAATCTTAATTCTTCTTGCTACAGATTTTCTCTCCGTTGATCTTCCGAAGATCAAGTCTGTCTACTTTTATTTATTATGTTCTCAACAATATTTTTCTCATGATTGAGTTCGTAGTGGGAATTACGTACAATTCTCACTTTCTTGACGACCAAAAGAAACCAACTATTGGTACTGTGATTCTACTTTGGCGCCATCTATGCGCAAAGTTACGTGGGAACCCCCATGCCACCCCCCCCCCCCCCCCCCCCCCCCCCCCCCCCATGCCACTGCCAGCCTTTATGGCGTGCGGCCTGTACATGTAAGCTCGACTGCCATTTTCAATGGCGTGGGTTCTGCCACGTAAACGCGTCCGCCATCTCCTATGGCAGTGGTTCTGTCCCGTTAGGTGGCTAATGGTGAGGGATCATCCACCTCAGCGTGTCCGTCATCTCCTAGAGTGACGTGTCTCTCTTAATGAAAATTATTTTGATAATTGTCAGGTTGCTTATTTTGATAATTATTTTGACGTGTCTCTTATGGAAATTATTTTGATAATTGTCAGGTTGCTTATTTTGATAATTATTTTGACGTGTATATATCTATTGGAGATTCAATATTATACTTGCTAACATTTAAGGAATTAGTGAAACTATTTTTTTAAGATGATAATTTATTGTTAATAAAACTGTCAAACTATTTGATATGGAAATCAAGCTAGGAAAAAATATTGATTGAAAATCATGATCTTGTGGTTTGTAGGTGCCTGAATATTTGATTCCTTGATGTTTGTCCGTCTTTTGTATTTGGTTGTTGAAATCAACATTGATTTTGTTTGCAAAATTTTCCAACTGTTTGAAATAGTTTACTTTTGGATATTGATTATTGTATATACATTGATATGCGTCCTTTAATCAGGAATAGATAAGTTTTGAATATATATTCAGTAGATTTAAGTGTATTTAATCTTGGATATTCGAATCCCATTTGGGTTAACATTGGTTACAAATTTAGGCTGGATTTAAAATTGCTTATCTGCTCCTAGTACCAATTTTTGAGGAAGCAACAACAATCCCAAAGGTCTTGTGGCCGAAAATGAAACTTTACAGATAATATTTGGTTTTCAATTCGGGTGGATAACCGAAACCTAAAACCACAAACCGTCCAGTAAACATATCGATAGTATCTAATATATTTGAATCAGACTTACATGTGGATGATATATTTTCTGATAAATTCCAAACCATGATTGTTACTTTCTGTTCCGGTATATTACAATCTTATAATGTTGTAAAGTTTTCCTTTATTCCTCTACATGGACAACAATACTTTCTTCTACAATTTCTTATTTGCTTTTTGGTGACTATTCACTCAAAATAATCATCCTCCGTCATCCCATATCAAGGGTTCGCTGCTATATCCGGAGAGCTACTAGAGGGTGCACAAAGTTCACTGGTAGTCCTTTAGAGCATTGCTGAATCCGTACTTCTTCCCTGTGGGCAATTAATTTTGTAAGAAATTCTGAACAAATTGTTGAAAGCATGGAAATAGTTTCGACTGAACTGGTAGAAAAGCTTACACAATCTTCAAAAACTTTTCAATTCACGTTTTTGCACTTCACAAACTTCCCATAACCATCGAGAAAGATATCATACAGTAGATACATGAACTAACTACCATGCAAAATTTGAGCAATGGAGAATAAATTAAACACATGAAGTAGAACTCAGAGTTAGAGTTAGAAGCAATACCTCATTTGAAATGTTCAGTGGCCAATGCTTCTTAGAGAGCATATGTTGCTCTCAGATAATCTATTATCTCAGCACTTTCAAACATTTTTACCCCGGTGTTTGGATCTTCGAGATATGGTGCCTGCCATTTTGTGAGAAAGCGCTTCATCTTTACTCAATAATATGTGCAGGATGGAAGCACACTGCTATAACAGCAAATTATTTGGGAAGGAGAGAGGAAGGGGGTGGGGTGGGGGGTGGGGGTGGGGGTGGGGGGGGGGGGGGGGGGGGGGGGGGGGGTGGGGGAGAGAGGTTGTAGGAAGAGGGGAAAACCTGAAAATGTCCAGTTTTCTCAAACAAAATCTGACGTTTTGGGCTGCCTCTAGCGACACTGCAGAGCACATTATATTAGAGAAGAAAGCAACAATGAAGAAAATGATTAGAAAAGATGCTACCAACAGTTCCTCCATTTCCTAATTTTTTCCGTAATACTGCATCACTTCATATTTAAGAATATGCACAAGACAACCCAGTTATTATTTGAACTCTCTGATCGAGTATTTCATCATAACAAAGATGCCTAACTGATGAATTAAATACATCATTTTTAGAATAGGCAAACACGGTTGCAAATTTATTGTTTTATCACGGCGTTGTCATTGAAATTAAACATAGCCACATTTTAGAATGGGCAAGTGATGTCCTAGCAAGTCAACCTTACACATTTAATACTGGATGGTGGTGGCAAATATGCAACCATTGTTGCTAAGAAAAAGTCCCAATGTGTGTTTTATGAGCATTCATTTCATAGAGATCCGTCAAATATCTCTATTGGCTACCTAATGCATATGGGCTTGGATAGAATTGAGAAAATAAGACATCAAACATAGCATTGGTAGAATTTCATTAACAAGGCTATATATACTAGAACAATATGCTCACCAACTAGCAATGTTATAGATTTCGCTAGGCGGAATCGGTGCGCCAAGCACCCGCCTAGCGCCTAGGGCGCCGATTTTTTTTTTTTTTTTTGGCTCATATATATATATATATATTTATATATATATATATATATATATAGCATACATTCACAGTCTTATGGGCTCTTATGGCTAGCATAGACATATAATTGTTCACAGGGAATGGTTATGCGGTTAAGGGTTCAAAACCTAGTGATGTAAATTTTTTATTTTTTTTCAGTTTTTTGTTTTTTTTTACTTAGAAAAAAAATAATAAAAGGGGGAGGAGAGGAGAGAGACTGCAACAATAGCTGACATCTCCTCTCCGATCCCCTCCCCTCGCCTCTCCTCTCAGATCCCCTCCCCTCGCCTCTCCCCTCCTCCTCCCCTTCCCTCCCCTCCGCCAACAACAGCAGCAGCATCAGCCAACACCAGCAGCCAGCGACGACGGCGGCGACGACGGGCAGGTAAGTTTGTACTTTTGATTTTTTTTTTTTTTTTTTTAAATTTTCAAAAAAATTCTCCGACTAGGCTCCGCCTAGAGTCGCCTAGGGCCGAAATCCGCCTAGGACCGCCGCCTAGGGGGGTTTCGGTGCGACCGGCGGCCGCCTAGGCTGAAATTTAGAACACTACCAACCAGCAAACTCATGTATACGATGTTCTTATTGTTCATTCTCTATGTAAAAATCCCCACTTTTGAGTCGAGAAGTATCAGTTTACAAATAAATTGGCCAGGCAAAAATAAGCAAGCAATGTCACACACACACACACACACACACACACACACATATATATATATATATATATTATATATATATATATATATATATATATATATATATATGAAACTATCAACTTATACATTATTGGGAAGAAAAAAAAAATACAACTGACAGAAAATAAATGCACCTGCGTTGTATGTGGGGTAATTCTAACTCAACCAAAACTTCACGCACGAGTTTGCAAAATGGGGAACCCTGCAAAATAAACCATGTACAAGTTCCACACATCATACTTAAAATATACAGGAGACATGATTATAATACTCTGAATTGATTATTCAGTCGCAAAATTCTTAGTTAATGATTGATTCAGCTGCAAAATCCAAGGACAATAAGATATGTCGTATTCCAGAGACAACCTCGTATGCCCATAATTCAAGCGGCACTGGTGGTAGTTTGGAAGGAGTATAAGAAGAGCCCTGTACGAAGAAATATGCAGCAAAATTAGAGGTGAGAGGAGAAATATGAAGATGCTAATTTTACCAGGAGAAGTTATTACATGAAATTGACTCTTTATTATAGTTAACTTATCAAATCAAGGCATAGAAATACTAGAAACTGTTGAATATCTATGAATTTATATTTCATACACTGCCGGTGGAGTCCAGAAAGGCTATATATTTTTTTTTTTTGGAAAAAAGGTGAATTTTATTCCAAATGAAAAGCCATAATCATACAACATACAAACAGAGTGGAACTCCCACTCAGCACTCATCACTTCTCCATAGCATTAACATCAAACTCGATGTTATGGAGAATGCCAACTGGAGGGGTGACCAGCCCCTCAAAGATCCGACGGTTTCGCTCCCGCCATACATGCCAAACCGCAGCAGCCAGACGAACTCTGGCTGTTCGGAACCAGTCATGCCCTCTACCCCTGCTATCTCGGATCACCGTGATGATGTCCCCAACACATTTCCCGGAGGCGGACACACCCAATACCCGACTCTGCTCCATCCAGATCTGTCATGCCAGAGTGCACTCAAAGAAGATATGCTTTATAGATTCAGGCTCCAAACCGCAAAGCACACATTTGGGATCCGGAACTGGCACACCAAACGAACTCAGGCGATATATATATATATATATATATTTTTTTTTTATATATATATATATATATATATATATATATATAAGACACAAAGCACACATTTGGGATCCGGAACCGGCACACCAAACGAACTCAGGCGATATATATATATTTATTTATATATATATATATATATATATATATATATATAAGACACAAAGCACACATTTGGGATCCGGAACCGGCACACCAAACGAACTCGGGCGATATATATATATATATATATATATATATATATATATATATATATATATATATATATGCAAGTGGAGTCAAAAAACTTCGTAGGTATATATATATATATATATATTTTTTTTTTTTTTTTTTTTTTTTTTTGCGCGTGTGGATGCCACAGACACATTGCATCGCATACCACCTACGAAGTTTTTTGACTCCACTTGCATATATATATATATATATATATATATATATATATATATATATATATATATATAGCAAATGACCCCTAGCCTATGTTAAGCGAGATGCATGTGGCCCGAGTGGTCAGGAGATCGAATCCCAGTGGGAGCGATTTCAGAAATAATTTACCTGGTTCCATATATATATATATATATATATATATATATATATATATATATATATATATATATATATATATAGAACGGGGAAGCGGCTTTATAATCAATTCTGACCTCGAAACTGCCAATTGAGGCGAGCGACAGTGAGGCGACCGAAGGGAGTAAGTGGTGAATCAACCTTGAGCAATTCTCTTATTCTGCCTCTGTCCATTCTTCGAGCGAATCAGTCGTCTCGTGTTTTTTACTCGGATGGGGGAAAGAAAATTGACCATCAAAAAAAAGAATTCGCTCAACTCGCTAGGCCTTCGGAACTTGATTCTTTTCATGCTCTTGCTCATTCTATGAATTAAAAAAAAAAAGAATGATACATACAAACTCTTCTTCTATTAGAAAGACGAACCTATCCTATAGGCCTGCCTATATATATATATATATATATATATATATATATATATATATATATATATTTGGAATAAGGGTAAATTTTATTCCACGCAAATTACAGTAAAGGTATTACAATACACTATTCTCATATCTCTCCCTCCCCAGTTAAGGGGCCATTACAGATACATCGAATTCTATATTATGTAGAATTCCTACTGGCGGAGTGGCCAGTCTCTCAAAGATACGCCTGTTACGCTCCCTCCAGACATGCCAAACTGATATTGCAAGTCTAGCTCTAGCAATCTTGGCCCAACCATGGTACATGCCTCGGCGATCTCTGATCAAGCTGAGGATCCCTCGTATATCTCTGGCACTACCAACTCCACCCATCGATCGCATGCACTGCTCAGACCAGATATGCCAAGTCATTGGACACTCAAAGAATAGGTAGCCCATAGATTCCGCGTCATCCGTACAGAGTACACATTTCAGGCCTGAAATTTGCATCTCAAACCTGAGAAGTCTGTCCTGCGTCATCAACCTGCCTAGAAGAAATCTGTATGAACAAAGCTGCATTTTGTGAGCAATCCCCTTTCCCCAGATAAAGTCATACTTCGCAATCCTGTCATGTGGAGTCCGAACCAGATTGTAGCAACTTTTAAAACTGAATGTCCCTGACCCTCCACCCGAACCAGGGTCAACCCATCTCCAGGAATCCGCAGGCTGGCTAGTATCAATAGTAATCTGACGAATCTCCTCTCCAAACTGAGCCGTGAATGGGTACTCCTCAGGCCTCCAGCTCCCATCCTTGATGATCCGACTACATTTCACCCCCCTACTCGCCTCTCTGTCCATCTGTGCACCCAAGATCTCCAGAAGGGAACCATTACCCATCCACGGGTCTAGTCAGAGATCAGTGTTCGCCCCATCTTTCATAATCTTGCATATAGCGGACTGAAGAACCGGTCTGCACCTAAGGATAGCCTTAAATGAGACCGAGAAATTGTTATCAATCCTGCATGTCCAAAAATTCGCCCGCCGCCCTTATCTGCTAGCCAGCCACTCTGCCCAAAGGGAACCTCCTTTGATGAACTACCACGCCATCCTCACCCCAGATGCCTTCCTAACCGTCAGAAGAGGTCGCAACCCCACTCCTCCTTCCTCCCAGGTCCGGCAGAGTTGTTCCCAAGCGATCGCATGCATACCTCATCTCCAGATGAAATTAGCACAAATGGACTCCACCTTCCTTATGGTAGCTACCGGAATCTGAATCGACTGCAACCAGAACATAGCGATGCCAGCAATAACAGACCTCACCAGCTCAATACGGCCACCAAAAGACAGTCCAACTGCCTGCCAGCCTTCCACTCTCCTTTGGGCAAAATCTACCAGGTTGTGGCAGTCCAGATCCCTAGCATAATTGACCGTCAACGGAACCCCCAGATACTTCACCGGTAACTCTCCTTTCTCCACTCTCAGAGCAAGGGCCCGTTCCTCCTTGAGGGTGCACTGAGAGCTGAAATAAACCCTGCTCTTCTCCCTATTCAGCTGAAGACCGGACAACCTCCCAAACTCCTCCATAATATCTGAAAGCGTCCTCATCCCCCTCATAGATAGATGCAGGAATACCAAGAGGTCGTCAGCATAGATCAAGTGAGACACCACCGGCTTGACCTGCCTGAAAAGAGGGACAATCTTCCTACTATGTACAGCCATATCCATCATACAAGTGAAGTACTCCATCACCAGAGTGAACAGGTACGGGGAAAGAGGATCCCCCTGCCGCAGTCCCATGTTGCTCTTGAAGCATCCATATGGAGTACCCTGTATGAGGACCAAAAATGTGGGAGAGCAAATGCACTCCCTCACCCGTGCCACCCATCTCTTATCAAACCCCATAGCAAGCATAAGGTCGCAAAGGAAGTCCCTGTTGACCGTGTCATAAGCTTTCCGCAAATCTAGCTTCACACCGGCCTTCATCCCCTCGGCTTGTTGAAATCTCTCACCATCTCATGTGCAAGAAGACTGTGCTCAGCAATCGAGCGCCCCTTGATGAAAGCCGCTTGATTCCGAGACACCAAGCCCTGCATAATCCCCTCCATACGTCGACACATGAGGTGAGTAATTATCTTGTAAAGATAATTACAACACGTAATAGGCCTGAAGTCGGCGAGGGATGTCGCACCCTCCTTCGGAACCAAGGTCAAGAATGTGTGATTCAGCTCCTTCAACAGCTTTCCTTCCAAGAAAAACTTCTGCACCGCTGTGAGACTCGTCTCACAGTATCAGTATTTATATACGGATACGTATTTTGTATTGTATTTCGTAATTTCTCGATTTTCGGAACGGTTTAAAATTTTGCCAAATTATAGATTTTCTCCTTGGCCGGCATACCGACGGTGTACCGGAGTATACCGACGGCATGCCGCCCGGACAGAATTTCCACATTTTAGATATTTTCGATTTCAGATATTTTCGTGAATAGTGTTTCTGATATTTTCATGAATAGTGTTTTGGATATTTTGATGAATAGTGTTTAGATATTTTCGTGAATAGTATAGATGCATTCTATTATCCAATGGACAATTGGTTTTCTTTCAATGGCTATGATTGACCTAGAATGTGACACAGATCACGATCCGACGGTCACGATTAATTCACCCATTCTATATATATCCTATGAGTTTCTCTCTCCTCTCTCTTTTCTTTCCTTCACCATTTCCTCTTCACTCTCTTCTCTCTTCCTCAAGCTTAGGAAGGCTTGGCCTTGAGGCCTAGAGTGTGGTTTCGGAACCCCTCTTGGTGGTGGAGTAGAAGATTAGGCTCGGTTGCTAAAACCTAGGCAAGTACATCTTGCTCAAAAGTGACATGACCATACTTTATTTTTGTTTTCCATAGAAATTAAAGTTTTATTGTTCTATAATATGCTCCTCTAAATTGTTAACATCTTTAGTATATAGCACTTTTGGTTTTGATCGACAATATTGCGTAGATTTGAGTTTCTAGATATGATTTTCGAGTATTTTGAAGTTTTGATCTATCAAATGTTTTAATTTGTGAAAACTAATACTTCCATGTTGTAGGAAATTCAATTCTATTCAATTTTGACTTTTGAAAGTCCGAATTTCGATTTAAAACGAAGTTTTTATGGCCGAAACAAGTTTTGAGTTCAAAAATCAACTTTCTGTGACGGTTCGGAAAATCCGTCGGAAATCCGCAGAAATCCGTCGGAAAATCCGAACTTGCACCACAAAACTTGTTGTTACACTTCGGAAAATCCGCCGGAAATCTGCAGTAATCCGCCGGATAATCCGGTTAGGCTATTTTAGGCTGTTTTTGTCCGTTTTTTGCCCGTTTTTGTCCGTTTTTGATAATTTCTCGATTGTAATGGACTCTTAACATGATTAGATGACCTTTGATAGTTAAAGAATGATTGTACACTCTATATACATGGTACATGCTTATGTTCACGTATTATTCTATGTCCAGATTATAGATAGTGGCATGTTATGGTGCACTCCAGATTACTATATATATGCCTAGCTCGATTTAGTGGCTCGTAGTAGCGCACTCATGACTTGATTTTCTTATTGATTTCTAGACCCGAGATATGAGTACATGTTCTTTCTTGACATCGTGGATATAGCTTGTTGAATGTCTAATCTATTTGCATCTTGGCAATGGACAATCGAGTGTGAGTATTGTCTATTGTATCGCGCGTAATGTGTATTGAGAACATTTGCCAGAGATATCTCGCAAATGACTTGTACCCATGGCTCGTCATTATAGGACGATTCTTGAGTGTCCACGACTTGAGAATTAAAAACGAATGATATAGGTAATTGACTAGTAAACTCATATAGATCATTGGGAGGGGAGGACACTTCATGCTACCGCGTACTCGGATCACTATGGGCCCCCACAGTGGCAGGGATAACCCCGATTGGCGTGGGCCCCTGTCCACTATTGATTGAGTAGATGTTTATCTACTATTGATATGTTATTGAGTAGATGTTGTTTATCTACTATTGATATGTTTCATTTTTGGAGTAGATGTTATCTACTATTGATTGAGATTGTTTGGTTGATTTTATTTCTTTTCTTCTACCGTCGTCGCCCCCTTGGCCATCCGAGTTACTGCAGCGTAGGTGGTAGTGAAGTTCCTCAACTTGCATACTAGTAATTAGGATTATGATAACCCTAGCTAGTTAATGATAGCAAGCCGTAGGTAATGATTGGCCGTGCACTTTTGATTGTGTGTTACCTTATATGCTCTTGTGTCAGTGAGTGGCCAGAGGCTAAGTTCTGCTAGGGAAAAGATCTGTAACCCCGGTCCTTGTTTGGTTTAAGGGTTGTAGCTCCGATTCCTAGTAGTTCCTAAACCCCTTGTTGCTCATCGGATTATTTTGTTCCATAGCTATATTGTTTAGTATTTCCATTCAGTCATTTATATTCTCGAGACACGTGTATTGGTACCGCACTAGTCTCGAACCATCTTTATTTATTTCTGTCATTATGTTGTTGTGTTGTTGTTGGACTTTGTCGTTCACCTCGAGCCTTCCTTGTGGTACTTGCTATTTGGGGTCTGACCTCACTGGTTTTGCATGGCCAGGTTCCATAGTTGATCACGAGGATCTACCGTCTTCTCCTCCGGATGGTTCGCACTCAGAGGACCGATATGGATTAGCGAGTGGGTTACCTTTATTTCCCACTTTATCTTGTACTCTCATTTTGTGGTGTATTAGCCAAGGACATATGTTAGTCCTTGTTTCTGGGTTTTGTTCCCTCCGTCTTAGTACGGCGTGGATGTATATTCTGGACAGCTGCTAGTTGTACATTTACGTACCTTTTGTATAGTCAGTTGATATATCTTTTATTATGTCAGCTCTCATGATTATGTATGTACTTGTGTATGGGACGCCTTACCCATCTCATATATGATTTACTCTTTATTGTTTCTTACGTTGATTGGATTGAGATAGGAATTATTCGACCTTAGGAGTCATCAGTGGCATGCAAGAGTCCACCCACTTGTCTTCTAGACAGCTTTGACCGTATCTCGGGGTACTGGCGTACTCTGATATACATAGCTGGCTTTGTCTCGCCCCCGATCTCCAGTATTCTGGTTCTGAGGCGTGACAACCGCCTCCAGGACTGGGAGCTTTAGTTCACCCCAATGACGCCTAAAGAAACCACAAGAGAAGCCGTCAGACCCCGGAGCCTTATTAGGATTTGCCTTCATCACAATAGCCTCCACCTCCTCCAATCTCACAGGGGCCAACAGCAAACTATTTCCATGGTGAGTCACCAGCCTCTTCGTGACAAGACCTGGAAACGTGATGGGATAATCAGTCTGCTGATATAAGTCAGAATAGAACCTGACAGCCTCCTCCTGAATCTCTACTGGGTCTCCAACAAGCCTGCCCTCACCATTTAGCAGCCTGGAGATGCTGTTCCGGTGTTGTCTGGCTACGGATCACATCGTAGAAGAACTTGGTACAGCGATTCCCATCCTTGAGCCAGGAACACTTGGCCCTCTAAGCCGCACTAATCTCCTGTTGCAGCCTCAAGATGTTGACCTCCGCAATCAGGTCCCTCTCCCTAGCCGCCAACTCCCCGCTCAGCATGTCCGCCTGCAAAGCTTCTTGTACCTCTCAAAGCTCGGCCTCCTTTTCCTCCAGGGAAGACCGCGGCATCTTCTTCACCCAATCCCAAATAGCTCTCTTGACCTGTTTGAGTTTGTAAACCATGCGAAACTGAGCCGTGCCCTCCCGAGTATACTGCAGCCCTCCCATAACAACCTCCTCATATCCCGCAGAAAGGTATCCGCCATTGTTGTACCGGAATGGCCGAGACTTCCAAGTGGGCCTCTCAGAGAGACCAACCCGGATAGGGGAGTGATCGCTGGTCCCTGCCGCTAGCCCTTCCGCCATGGAATTCGGGAAGTAGCGAAACCATTCGCTATTTCCCAAAGCCGTATCAAGCTGACAGGCGATCCTGTTATGAACCGCCTTATTGTGCCAGGTCCAGATGTGTCCAGCTCTCTCCAGTCCCCTCAGCCCAGACAAGAGGAGACACCTCTGGAAGTCATATAAGATCGTATCCGGCACCGGACGACCTCCCACCTTCTCTTATCGATGTAGCATGGCATTGAAGTCTCCCATAAGCAGCAGGGGGAGATGCAGGTGCTCCGCCATACATCCTAAGCGAACAATGTCCTCCCACAAGGTATCACGAAGACGCCTATCATTGTGCCCATAAACAGCGCTAAGAATGAAGTGGAATCCTCCTTTGTTTATAAAGGATATGCCAATAAGCTGCTCTGTCATCAGAACCTGTTCCCTCTCCCAACTATCTCTGTTCCACCGAACCCAGATTTGAGCCATATCACAGAGATCCAGGTTGTGAGTTTGCGCCCAGCTACCAGGAGTCCTGCGAGATAGCATAGTCATCCCTCTAATCTTCGTCTCAAGGAGAATAGAAATGTCACACTTTTCCCGCTTCAGAACACCACTAATCTCCCTCCATCTCCCCATGGAACACCCTCCCCGAATGTTCCAGGCAAGGACCGACATTAATTAATTAATGTGGGGGTCCCCCTGTACTCCATCTGGACTGACACCCGAGGAAAGTGTCCCGTTCGTCAGATCTATATCCTCCCCCAACCCCGTCCCCGGAGAGGGTGCAAGATGGGCCTGAATCCTGGAAAGAGTCAAGGTCCAATCTAGGTTGGCCACGGTCTGATCATCGAGCCCCCCTGGCTGGGGCACATCTTCCCGTGGGGACGGGGCATGCCTTTTCCTGCTATAGACCTTTTCCACCAAAGAAGTCTCCATCCCATCCTGTCTGCTATCCAGGGAACTCATACCCCTTGTCACCATACTCCTCTGGGGCCTGAACGGGACTATCACACCCTGAGAACCCTCCTGTCTCGCCGGAATGTCAGTCTCTGACCTCTTGGCCCCCTCCATCAGAGTGTCCTCCTCCGTCGGCCTGACTGTCGACGCCACTCCGGTGATAGGACTGGACGCCAACTCTGGCTCACCTACCCCCATCTGCGCTGCCGAGGACTTAGCAGTCTCCGTCCCTCTAGTCAGGCAAGCACTAGAGGAGTGACCAAAGCACTCACAGAGGGAACACATTGGGGGAACCCAATCATACTCCACGACCTGAGTCAGAACCTCCCCGGACGTCACCTAATACTCAAGAATACTCGGGATCTCCCTCCCAGCCTTTATCTCCACAAATACCCTGGCGTACATTAGTCTGGTACGGAAAGCCGTAGCCTCATCCGCCTTGATCGGCTTACCGACCAAGCTAGCTAATCTCATTAGCAGAGGGATACTCCAGTATTTCACCGGGAACTCGGGAAAGCGAATCCAGACGGGAATCGCATTCAGCACCTCCTTCTCACATCTCAACTCCGGTGTCTACACCTTCAGTATAATGAGCCGTCCGTCAAAGGACCAGGGCCCTCCTTGAATAATCCTGGACACATCCTCCAGGCCGAATTTCACAAAGTAAAACCCATTCTCACGGGAGAAGAACTCCATGCTCCCCTTGGGACGTCATACCCTCTCTGCATATCCCCGTATCTGCCCGTAGAACGGTTTACTTCCCAACACATACATCACAAGCGTGTTCTTCCAGAAGTTCGTGACCTCCGCAATCTCCTCTGCTGGAAAATATGCTCGGAGGCCTCCTCCGACCTGCATCGGTGGCACATACTCGATCGACACCGGGCTCTTGTTCCCGCCTAACAGACAAACATCCTTCTAGGATTTGGGACGAGGCCCGGTGACAGATGGAGTACTCTGATTCCCGACATCCCCAGCAATACCCTTTTCTTTCTCCGCCGTCGTCGCCTTTGGCCACCATCCAGACGCAGGGCGCCCCGGTCCTCCTCCCTGTCGACATGTGCCACCTAGGCCAATAGTAGACATTCTCGTTCCTCCCAGGGCCCGTCCGACTCATAACTTGATTTTGAGCCCCTCTTCCACCACCCGGACGCCGTCTCACCACCGTCGTCCAGCCATCATCATCACTCCAGCCATCGCGAGCCCCGGATCCCGATCCGAATTCGAACATAGGAGCAACCAACCCGTTGATCGCCGGAGACCCCGCCGCTACCCGGGCCACCCCGTCCTCCGCCACCGCCTGGGAGGGGATGGCCGCCCCCCCTTGGTCGTCGCCGATCCCGCCGCCAGCACCTGCGGGGGTCCGCCCGACCCCCGGGTGCCGCCTCCAGCCACCCCCCCCCCCCCCGCATGGGGGGTCGCCGCCTCCTACCAGAGGGGGCCGCCCGCCCCCTCCCTCCCAGGTCGCCTCCTCCCCTCCGCGAGAGGGTCCGGCGGTCGGGGAGGCGGCGTGAGAAGAACCCTAAGGTTCGCTAGGTCGCCCGCTCCCGAACTCATGATATATATATATATATATATATATATATATATATATATATATATATTTTGGGGGGGGGGGCCCGGGGGGGGGTCCGGGGGTGGGGGGGGAGCCCGGGGGGGGGGGGGGGGGGCAGGGGGGGCCAGGGGGGTGTCCGGCAGCGGGTGCCACCCGGGGCCGCGGCCAAAGCCGCCCAGCCACCCCGGGTGGAAGGGAGGGCTCGAACCCAGCCCACCCCTAGGGGAGCCAACCCTCCTAACCACAAGAGCTAGGCCCGCCGGACAATATATATATATATATATATATATATATATATATATATAGTGGGCATAGCTAGAATTTTCATCTAGGAGGCACAACATTTACTAATTCTAATAAAAACATTTATAATCCCAAAATTATCATATATTAATACAAAATGTCATAAACTATTATAATCACTAAATAACTCTCTTTTCTTTACAATAAAATCCTCCGAAACTTTATATAATAAAAATATTGAATGATATATTTATTGTCAACGGCTTCCAATACGTCTCTTTCAATATATGCCACCAAACAATCATTCATCATCTCATCTACCAGTCAGTTACGTAAACATGTCAGTTAACATCATTTGAGCCCGTATTGTTTGTCCCTAATATATATATATATATATATATATATATATATATATATATATATATATGCACACCAACCCCAGGGATACGTCGAACATTATTTGGCTTGTACTGAATTTACAGAGTAGTACTTGTGGTAAGCTACTACTTCTTCAACAAATGTTAGAAGTTCCCTAAGAATATAAGGGTTTCTTTCTTTTCTTGTACGTCGCACTCGCAACTAAAATAAGAAGCACTAGAGGAGATAATCTACCAACAAGATCCTTTCGGAAATTGCAGCCAAGCATGTTTGACAAAACTAAGTAATTTGATGAATAATCTAACCTTGAAATTTCAATCCAGTCGAACCTATAATTTTTCCAAAAACATTAGAAAAATTAAATCTAATCATCTTAAAAGAGTTGTTAAAGTATCAAATTAAATACGTTAACCAAAGTTTCTTTTCTTGATGACACAACTCTCTTAATGAACTAACTTTTTGCGAAAACCAGCAAAAAGTATGATTACCAAGTGATATACAACAAAGAAGTAAAAATAGAATGGATTATAAGAAAATGTTCGAGTCCGAAAGTCAGCATTGCCTAGTAAACAAGAAGATACACAAAAGCCTATTCATAATGCTTTATTAGACACTCACATGAAGGCATCCATACATAACTAGTACAAGTAAGGAAATGATAGAAATATTTTCTGAAGCTCACAGCGTTGGCAATGTATAATCATTGTATGGCTCTCTATCGTATCGATGGTCATGTTCTCTCAGGGTGTTGGTGAGGATCGAGCTTCCTAAAAGTATCAAAAGAGCCATGGCCCGATGTTCGTTGACTACGGTTGTAGCGGTTGCAGTTGTAAATCTTATCTTTCTTGAACCCATAAATAGAGGTAGTTCGTGAAGTCATCAAAAGAAAATTTAAAAGAGGTTTACTAGATGAACATGTTAAAGGAGAATTTGGCAGAGATGATGTTAAGTGTTATATTAGAGTTATGAGTTAATGGGCTTTAGTCCCACATTGATTAGAATAATAGGAGAGGAGGCTAGCCTCTCCTATATATATGTAATGTCTCCCTCAATAATATCATCCTATTATTTTCTCCAACATGGTATCAGAGCCAAAACCCTAGCCTCTCCACACACAAAAAAAAAAAAAAAAAAAACCTAGCCTCCAAAACCCTAGCCGCCCCACGCTGCTGCTCAGCCCCACCCCCCCCCACCTCCGCTCCAGTAAGCCCCCCCTCCCACCCCCGCGCTGCTGCTCAGCCTCCCCCCCCCCGTCCCCCCCCCCCCCCCCCCCCCCCCCCCCCCCCCCCTCCCACCCACCCCCCCCCCCCCCCCACGCTCCTGTCAGGCACCCCCCCCCCCCCCCGCTCCTGTCAGCCCCCACCCCCCCGGCCTCTTGTCAGCCACCCCCCTCCTATCATCCCCACCACCCCCCGGCCTCTTGTCAGCACACCACCCCCCCCCCCCGTCCCGATGACTCCTAACCCTAACAATCTCCTTCCATCAGCCGCCACCCTCTCCCTCCAAACCCTAGTTTAGTCTAAAAAAAAAGTACCGTCCCTGTTGGAAGCACACTATCGTGTCCTTCGGGCTGCCAAAGTCGTTGAGACAAGTTCGGGTGATACTCCTGCTGATCGTTCTGCTCTCGGGGCCGCTCGTACAGGATTTCGTGGTGGTCGTGGCGGCCGACAGGGTGGCGGTAATGCTGGTCGTGATGGCGGACGAGGCAATGGTGGTCGTGATAGAGGAAAACCGCGCACATGCTTTAACTGTGGTCAGCTTGGCCATTTATATTGGTAATGCACTAAATCACCTCTGCTAATATCACCACTGACGTCCCTGATGATGGTGTCCGATCTATTCAGATGACTTCGGACTCATATACAGAGTTCCTTGATTTCCAGGCTCAACGTCGTGGTGAAGTATCCACGTCTGGTTCCATAGCCGGATACTCAGCTGCGTGCATAGTGAAACCCAAGCAATGGGTAATTGACTCTGGTGCATCCTCTCACATGACTGGTGACGCAGGTATGATACATAATTATGTACCTGTACGTCGTGCTTCTGGCATTACTGTTGCCAATGGAGGTTTCCTGACAGTCCAAGGCCGTGGAAATGCCAATCTTGCTTCCGGACTGTCACTCAATTCTGTACTGCTTACTCCTGGGAACCCGTTCAGTTTAATTTCTATTAGTCAAATTACTCGTGAACTACATTGCTCGGTAACATTTTTTTCTGATGGTTGTGTTTTTCAGGACCTGAAAACTGGGAAGACTATCGGTAAGAGACATGTGGCTGGAGGCTTGTACCTGTTTAACGCAACTCCTTCCGTTGTTTGTGCCAGGAAGAAACTCAATCTTGTTGAGTTACATTGTCGGTTAGGCCATCCATCGTGCCAAGCTCTCCAGAAAATGTACCCATCTTTAGAAATTCCCTTTTCCTTTCATTGCGAGCCATGTAGTTTAGCTAAACATCATCGGGTTCATTATCCGATAAGTCCAAATAAATTACTTCTGCTCCTTTCGAGTTGGTGCATTCTGATATATGGGGACCCTGTCCGCTTGAATCTGTCATGGACTTTAAGTACTTTGTTACTTTTGTCGATGATTACTCACGTGTCACCTTTATTTATTTGATGAAAATCGATCTGAATTATTTAACATCTGGTGCAACTTTCATGCCGAAATAAAAACACAATTTGGTCTTCCCATCAAAAATTTTCGGAGTGACAATGGCCGTGAGTATTTATCACGTGATCTCGATAAACATCTGGCCCTCCATGGCATCATCCACCAAACTTTTTGTGCGTACACAGCACAACAAAATGGTGTAGCCGAACGCAAGAATCGTCATTTATTGGAAACAATACGTGCTCTTATGTTTCATGCACGTACTCCCAAGCAATTTTGGTCGAATGTGGTTCTTACTGCTTGTTATCTTATTAACCGCATGCCATCGTCCGTTTTCAATGGTGACACTCCTTTTTCTAGACTTTTTCCTGGACGAGAGCCATTTCCTCTGCCTCTCCGAATCTTTGGCTACTTATGCTATGTTCGGGATACCCGACCTACCCTTTCTAAATTAGATCCTAAGACAATACAATGTATTTTTCTTGGGTATCCTAAAGATCAGAAAGGGTATCGGTGTTTCTCCCCTGTCTTAAAGCGATATTTTTTCACTCGGGATGTTACCTTTGTAGAAACTGAATTTCTACCACTCCCACAATCAAAGGGTCCGGCTCCTCTGGTCTATCCCGAAGATGATTTTTGTTATTTTCTCCTCAAATACAACAGTCCCCGTACGGGTGCCCTCCCTTACGAGCCAGTCTTCCAGTCAGATGGTCCACATACACTGATTCAGCCATTGCCAACATCGCCTACAGATTCATCCTCTGGTTCGATTAGCAGTTCCGGCTCAAATGAGTTGCCTCCTTCTGTTCCACCAGCAGCTCCACCACTTCCGCTTGCAGCTCTGGTGGTCCCGCCTCCAGAACGTCCTCGTCATGCCTGTCGTGATCATCCCTTGTATGTTGACAACTATAAAGGTCTTACCAATCACACTCAGTCTCTGGTGGCTACTATTGATGGGATTTAGATTCCCAAGACCGCTGAGGAGGGTCTCCGACATCTTGGTTGACGTGCTGCTATGAACGAGGAGATGAAAGCTCTCCAAGAGAATCATACCTGGGACTTAGTCGACTTACTATTGGTAAACAGACAGTCGGCTGCAAATGGGTGTTCACGATTAAGGTCAAACCGGATGGCACCCTTGATCGACTAAAGGCTCGGCTGGTGGCCAAAGGATTCTCTCAAACCTATGGTGAGGATTACTTGAGACATTCTCTCCTGTGGCCAAAATGACATCCGTTCGTGTCCTCATGACCTTAGCCATCCGATATGATTGGCCGTTACTCCAGCTTGATATAAAGAATACTTTCCTCTACGGAAATCTTGATGAAGTATATGTGATGCAACCTCCCGGGTTCGTTGCAAGGGAGGGTAAAGTGTGTCATCTGAGGAAGGCTCTCTATGGTCTGAAACAATCGCCTCGTGCATGGTTTGGTCGATTTACGCATGTTGTTACTCAATTTGGCATGTGTCAATCGAAGAAGAACCATTCAATCTTCTATCGACACACATCTACTGGAAGAATACTCCTTGGAGTCTACGTTGATGATATTGTAATCACGGGAGATGACAGCCAGGGTAATGCAAGCCTCAAAAAGTTTCTTGGAGAACAATTTCAAACCAAGGATATGGGATCCTTGAGCTATTTTTTGGGCATTGAGGTCACACGGGATAAGCGGGACATTGTAATGTCTCAAAGAAAGTATGTGTTGGACATACTAAATGATGCAGGCATGATGCAAGCAAAGGGAGCAACCTCACATATGGATCCAGGGGCGAAGTTACTTCCAGACGAAGGGGTCCTGATGACCAATCCAGATCAGTATCGTCGAGTAGTTGGAAACTCAACTACTTGGCAGTTATGACGCGTCCGGACATTTCTTTTGCAGTGAGTGTTGCAAGTAGATTTATGGCTTCTCCAAGAATTCCACACTGGCAGTCAGTTCTCAGAATTCTGTGTTATCTATTAAAGAATCCAGGAAAAGAAATTCGAATGAAGAATAATGGACACACTCGCATCGAGTGTTTTACTGATGCTGACTGGGGAGCAAGCCTGACAGATAGACGGTCTACATCTGGCTACTCAGTATTTATTGGTAGAAATCTAGTGTCATGGAAGAGCAAGAAACAAAGTGTGATCGCTCGAGCTCAGAAGCAGAATATCGAGCTATTGCTCATGGCACGTCAGAGATATTATATATGAAGCATCTCCTACAAGAACTAGGAGAAGATGCAGGGTCTCAAGTGGCAGATCTATGATGTGATAACCAGCATGCTATTCACATTGCCACCAACCCAGTATTTCATGAACGGGCTAAGCATATTGAAATTGACATTCATTTTGTTCGTGATGAATATAAGAAAGGAGTGATAAAGTTTCCACATGTGAGGACCGACGACCAGATAGCTGATATTCACAAAGCCTCTTATTGGTCCTCGGGTTCAATTTTTATGTAACAAGCTGGACATGATTGACATCTATGCTCCAGCTTGAGGGAGGGTGTTAAGTGTTATATTAGAGTTATGAGTTAATGGACTTTAGTCCCACATTGATTAGAATAATAGAAGAGGAGGCTAGCCTCTCCTATATATATGTAATGTCTCCCTCAATAATATTCATCCTATTATTTCCTCCTACAGATAAAATATGGGAATGTCCCAATTGGACAATTGGTTGTATATATATTAAAGTTGTACATTAGTAGGTATAACAGTACGCTGATGTAGGGATCTAGAAGTAGAGAAAGATAATCTTGTAATTCTGTTTTTATATCGACACTGTAAGTAGCATTAGAAATGATGTTATTGTTCATATCTTTTCAACCGTAGATGCCACCATGGAGAGTACGTAATTTTTTAGAAGTCTTCCACCGTTGCATTAATTGACCATCGTTAGGGACATTTTGGGACACGTTAAAAAAACTTCAAAACCCAGGGGGTGCAGCCGCGGGACCAGGTGGCTACACCCATATATATATATATATATATATATATATATATATATATATATATATATATATATACGCACACACGCACGTGTCTTAATGAAATCAATACACAACTCCATTATCCTTCCTCTGGCTTCAACAGAATAAAATCAAACTCCGAATTAGCAGAATCTCTTGGGAATGAGTGCTTGAAAACTATTCCCCAATAATTGACCAATGGATTCAAGTGCACCAATCAATATTAGATTCCTCCGTAACTTTGGCACATATTGTACCCTTCAAGAGTGCGCCACCCCATCATACATCTTGATGTTTATCGTCCCCACGGCGGTCACCTCACATGGTGAGTTTATCACCAAGTCAAAAGATATGTTCTTTCTCCACTAAGTATCAAATCAAGACCTGTTCAAATAAACATGCACCAAGCTACCCGAATCCAATAACCAGTTATTGGAAGAATACACATACCTGATATAACCCTAAGAACTATATCATTTCTACAACCACTATTTATCACAATTGCTGCACTTTTGAAAATATTTGTACCTGCACACTGCAAACAATTATGTCTGATGTAACTAAACTATTTGCAGTGCTAACATCTCTGCCTTGTCTTTGACCACCGATCAAGATCATGTGATTCCCCATCCATTGTCAAATGACCTTCCTCTTCCATGGTCGTCATCAGTTGTCCATCCCCATATATGGTATTGTCCAGGAACAATAAGGCTTCTATGACGTCGTCTAGCACCAGAACATCCTTCCTATATAAGACTCATTATATTGTGTTTATACAGAACAAGAAGGGAGACAAGAAGAGCGTGGGTCACATCTTCATTCTATATCTTGACACCAACAATGTTGAGTTTCCTCAAGACTATGAAACAAGTTGATGGATCCCCTTTCCATCAGACATGGATTGGTGATTATCGAACACAATTTGCCATAGTATTGGAGGATTTGCAAGAGAAATCAAATTGAAAACTCAAATTGGGGAAGAACTCATATTGGGGGAAGAACTAGGGTTTTATTCAAATCTAAAAATTGCAAGGTAAAGGGAAAGAAAACGGTTACAGGAATTAGAAAGCTAAAGGAATGAAAATGAAATGGCAATACAATTATTCACACCCCCATCTCTCCTCCTGTTCTCTATTTATATAGCCTATAGCTTCTATTACATTTCCTTGCTGAGGTGGCTAAATGCCTGCTGAGCTGGACTTCTGCTTGCTACCCTTCAGTGTTTCACTGGACTTACTGTTTCCATTACTGAACTATTAGACTGCCTCCAGTATTGAACTCTAAGCTTCACTACACTGCACTAGCTAATCTGCTACTTCATTGAACTGCTGCATTATACTGAACTGAACTACTGCAGTGAGCTACATTAGCTAGATATTGGGGTTGTATAAGTTCAAGTATTCCAACAAGTTTTCACCTTCCTTCGACCTCAAGATGAACAACTCCTGCTTCAAGGAAAGCTTCCTTAGAAGTTCTATGCAAGGTACAAAATTCTTCAACTTCTCCACAAGTTCCATAGTCGTAACTTCATCCATGACATTGAAGATCATGTTATCCACTAAACACAAACTGATGATATTGATGGCACTCATCTCTAACTCCTACTCTTTATCCTTCATTGAATCTAGCTTCTTGAATTTTTCGAACATGATCTCTAATTTTTCTCTTCCATAACCCAAAGTCCCTCTTGTCGTCAAACTTCTCTATCATGTCTGAAAGTTATTGTAGCCATTGCCCCCATTGTCGATCTTAGGATCTCTGACCGAAGCTGTGATATCATTTCTCAGTATCAAACCACATCTCTGGTACCAATTGTTGGGAATAAAAAAGAAATTATTTATAGGAATTGCGTCCATGATGGAACCACGTCACCAAAATAATTTTGTGGACAGTTAATGCAGAGAAATAAAGATCAAACCAGAAAGGGTGCTCAACAACACCGGAAAAGCAATCACCGGGAGAATGAAATCACTACCAAAACAAGATTCTACAAGTCTTGTTACAACATACAAGTAACCCAAGAAAAAACCCAAAACTAACAGAGAATCTTGAGAGAAACCAAAACCTGAGAACTACAAGGAACTACTTCCTTTTTATTTTTTCTACTCCTCTCTCTCTCTTTTTGTCTTCTCATCCTTTGTTGAGTTGTGCGCATCCATTGTTTTCAGCATTTTAAATACATTACTTTTCTACTTCGAAGCTTCTGATCCTTTGTTGAGTTGTGCTTATCCATTGTTTCACATTACTTTTATACTTCGAAGTGGCAGCAACTACTTTAGTTTTGCCATAATATGAGAGAGAATTGTTGAGCATGTGTCCATTGTCGGCTAAACCAGTCACCTGAAATCTCCATGTAGGTAGGGTTTCGCAATCCGTGAACATACATTCCAGAACATAGAGAAGCCAAAAAAATGGAATATGCAAATCCACATTCAGACAAGTGACACCATCATATAGTTGAGTTTCCTTCCAAGCTTTTAAATGGAAGATGTAGTTCTTTTGTTATTTTTTGTTAAAAAACTTTTAGAGCCTAAGATTTTGCTACTTTTTTATAGACATTATTTTCTTGGAACTTATTAATTATTTTTAGTTTTAAATTTTTTATGCTATATTATGGTACTAACTTTGAATCTTAAATATACATTATACACGACATATTTGTTCCTTCAAAACGTTCTACTTCCAGATAAACATATTGCATTATGAAAAAGTCTACCCCAACATATTGCGTATCGATACCTCTTGTGTACTGTGTACCTGTTTTCATTCTTTGTTCTGTAGCATTCCACGTTCAAGGTAACCATAGGCTAGACTTATCTCGTTCAAGAGGGTAGAGGTTACTCCTCTAGTTCAGCCACGAGACAAGCTAGTCACCCGTTGTTACCGTCTTCCTACATACATCGGCCACATATCGGTGTTATATATATATATATGTTCTATCATACTCCAACAAGACTGATTATATGTTGTTTGTTATGTTGAGTTCTTTGAGCGAAGTCTATTATTCTCCTATGTTATTACCTCTCCACCAACACAGTCTCTTTTTTATATTCTACCGTAGAGCTTTCTTCAGGTTTCCAGTACCTTTGCATATCCTACGGAGTCTTTATGTTATTAGGAATATCTGATACCTTTGCAGCACTGGATCGCGAGCATTATCACTTTCATCCTCTTCTTCTCGTGAGCTTTGTTCTTACACATTTTTGTGTGTTTCTTGGCGACTCTATCATAACTCGGCCAGGGAAGAAATAAATATTGCCTCTTGTTCGAGTATCTGCCATGGAAGACACCATATTCAAGAATTTTTGGCTTAACCGTTTTCGCTGATATGGGCGTCAATCCATTCTGCTCCACTATTTTCTGGTGAGTTCTGTTCAAATCATAAGCAGTGGTAGTTAATTAGCGGACCAATTATATCGATATTGACTGTCATGTAGTCCGTCATCATTCTTAGGTCACTAGGTTGCATAGACACGGCCACAAATTTGGTTACAGACCAGATACATTTTCAGGATATGGAAACTTAAGAAAATTTAGGATAAGGGTATTGTATGGATATGGTCATGTAGACACATGAAAACATTTATATATGCATATTTCATAAATGAGAGCTTTCTATATTTATACATTTTTGGGTAGTAACTAGGTCTCAAAAAGTTCTAAAAATGATTTGATACAAAGAAATGCTACTTTCTCTTATCTCAACTGTGCTCGGCACCATCATGCACAAGCGCTTTCAACCAAGTTTTGGGTCTCTTTGGATCCTAACATTGGCGAGCCATATTCAACATGAGTGTCGAGGAAACATGGTGTCACATTTGTTAGATAAGGATTAAAAACTCAGATATGGTCCTATGGACGAGCAACCATGCAACACAGTTAATAGCTCACAAACTATTGATTCCTTGTATTCCAGCCACATAATTGTTGATTTCTTCACCAAGTCGCACACAGCTCAAACATTCTCATTCATACTCGGCAAACTCTTGGTGTCTGTTTCAACATGAGTTTAAGCGTGGGGGGGGGGATATATTTTTTAGTCAATTCCCTATTTGGGTCTGATTTGTATGTACTTGGATATGCCTAAAAGAGAGCAGTATATTAAGTTCATAGAAATATGCATCACATCACAAAGTACAACAGATATTTACGAATTTGATTCAAAAGAAAAGGTCAATATTTCTTGCCTTCCCACTTCGACCAATCATTGCAAGCCCTGCCGTCAGAGTCTACAAAGAAACATGTCAGTAAGTAATGCCAAAACATGTTAGTAAGTTAGGCAAAAACAGTACAAGCCAAGAAGTGGTCAGCTTGCAAATGAATTAGTAAAGGCTAGAATTGAAATATACGTCAATTATCCAAATAAATTAGTGCAAAGCTTACTGTAAACAAACCAAGAGAGAGCATCAGAGGAACGGTTCCATCACCTGCAGATAGTAACTGCTACACTCAGGGCAAAAAAGCATGCAGAGACGAAAATACTGAAAAATCTTAAATGCATGAAGGCTTCTTTATTGCTAGACACTCCCTCTCTATATCACTATTACATTGATAAGAACAAACACCTAACAAGTGGAATGGAATATTCTCCGAGTATTTAGCCCAAGCTACCTGAGAAAACAATGAAGTTTTCTTCGGAAGGTACAACAAACAAAATTAGGATATACTATATTTTCTAATACCAATTAATCAGGTCATGTCACCTGCAACAGCCGTGTATCAATGACCATTTCTTAGGAGATACAATTTCATGATTAAGAATTGATTCATAATATAATTCCTCATCAACTAGAGAACATGTGCAAGGAAGGTACGAGAAAATGCACCGTATTTGTTAGCCAGATACTTTATTATATCATCTGACTCGTACATAGCAGTATTTGTGTTGGGATCCTGTGATAAGAAGACAAGACTTGAGAATGGCATACTATCAAATAATGGAAGTGAGCTACCAATGTATGATGCTGTAAACCGGTACAGATATTCAGAAAACTAAACATAGAAAACAAACAGTTAGCTCTCACTATATACTTCGTTCTATGAGGCATCCCAATTAACATACAAAATTTATGCTTATCACTAGACCTGGACCAAGAAAACATAAATATTATTTGAAAATCCTGCATAAAATAACATAAGGCAAATCCTGATGAGATGTGAGGTACTTGTTTTTTTTTAATGAAAGAAATCAAGATAATTGAGGAAATGGATGGGAGAAATTGGATAATTCAAAGGAAATATAAGGTATGGTCCTGACAACATATATTTCTACCTGATCACATTAAGTTTTATTAGCTGTAATTAATGGTTAGGCAGTAGTATGATTATTGCATACAGCAATGCAACACACAAAATAATATATGTTATCAGACCATGTACGGGAATTGCTTCTTTCCGCCCATCTGTATAGCTTTGGGACGGAAGTTAGGACCATTTTTTGGGCAAGGGTAGAACAAAACATCAATATCCAATACAGCAACAATCTCCCTAACCTGTAAATGTTTCAGCAACTGATTAGAAAATAGAACATACAAACTGAACAAGAATCAGAAAATATTTAATAGTCCCAATTGGCAGACAAGAAAGAAATGTGCTACCAAAGAAAATAACATTAAATTTTTTAAATATAAAGATACAGGACAACTTTTTTGTAAATTCACAGATTTGATAAATGACTTACCTTCCGGCAGAATGGGCAGCTGAAGTTTCCATGCAATCATGGCAGGTAATACAAGGCACAAACATAACCAGTTAGCCATAATTCAAAAGTATTAACAAGATGCATTTGCAGGTCTATGATAAGTCACACATTTGTTAACAAAACAAGTACAGTTTGTGAACTTCTTAAACAGTAAACAAGCAGCAATGCACAATGATATACCTCTCAAATTCATAAATCTCAATGGGCTTCTCTGGTCGAGGCCCTAATCTTGCAGTCTCTTTCACCTTAAAATCTAGTAAAAAGGATAATGGTAAGACTCTAGTCAATTTAGAATAATTCAAAATTTAACAAACTTCCATAGATGATTTACATGACTAATGAAGTTTGGCAGTGGCTTCCCACAATCTCCAAATAATAGACACGAATAAGAATAGTATTGTGAAGTAAATACTTTATCAATAAGGACTCAAGTAATTTTGTTCCATTGCGTTATCTATTCTGAAGAAGGAAACTTCTATCATGCAGAAATATTGAAATTCAATAGATATTAAGGTCTTTCTTAACATCAGACATTATATTTTACCTCCAACAGTCAGAGCATATGTGTTTGACGGGAATTCATCCTTTGGCACAAAGGATGCTGAATACCTGCAGAAATAATACAGATATGCATAAGGAACATAAAAATCTGAGTATGGATTTTCTTGCAACATAGACATGCGTAAAATCCAAAAGCAAATCCATACTTCAAATTGTTCAACTAAGATCCACCTTCATCACTAATGCTTACTTATTCAGTCTTGCAAATACCATCTCAGTCAGTTATTTTGAGATAAGCCCAGTTACTAATGACCGTACTTGTCTTGGGCTACTAGCAGTAGGACCCCCCCCATTTAATTATTGTCCTAGCTAGGATTCGAACCAACATCCACTCCTTCCCTCCATTACTAGTGTTACCACTAGACCACCCCCTTGGTGTTAATCAAGGTAGTCAAAGGCGCAAGGCGCACTCGAGGCGCAAAGGGTCCATATCGTCCAAGGCACAAGACGCGCGCCTGTGCAAAGCAAGAGGCAAAAATAAAAAATAATAAAAATATACATAAATAAATAAATAAATTAGTAATGTAAGAAATCAAACCAAATAACATATTAAAACCAACAAAAATATGTTAAAAAATAACCATGTTAGCACGCATAGTAGCAATAACAGTCAACAAAACTAACAAGATTTGTATTCTCCCTACCACATTTTTACTAAATTTAGTTTTTCCAGTACAACTGTAATTAACTTTGACAACCGCAGAAAGAGCTACCTCCCTCCCACTTGTATGAGGTAAAGGTCATCTCCAATCTCTCGAAGTTTTTGAATTAAAAAATCTTATGATACATTTTTTTCTTGGTTGCACCTTGTTGAAAGGCGTGCCTTAGACGCGTCCGGAGAAAGACGCCTCGCCTAGTGAGGTGTGAGGCGCAGCTACTATGCCTTTTTGCAAGGCACGCCTTTGACCTTTGACTAACATGGTGTTAATACCAGCTATTATTAGTTATATTGATATACTTGAAAAGGATCCACCAATATTTGGTTAAACGTCCCAGAATACCCAATGTTAATGATAAGATTTAAGAGAATTTCTCACGTTAAAGCCAGACCAAGATAAATTTCTTAAATTATTGGCTTCCCTTTTTACTTACATCAACCTTATCTTCTTCAATGGAAGGTCCGCAATCCATCTCCATACTCAACTTCCTTATGCCCCACTTTGTTTCATCATTTCGCTTGCATGTTGACTTGACCTCAGCCTGTAGCAATGGAATTTATATTTGAGGGTGCTAATATATAGAGAATTAAGGCTTCTTCAGTAGGTACACTAGGCAATTTCACAGCTTCAAACAAAAGAATTAGAACATTAGACTAATAGAACTCTAGAGATATTTGGGATTTGAAAAAGAAGACTTTCAGGCCTATTTTGGGAACAAAGTTTGCTAAATTAAGTTAGATTTAGTTTGGGCTTCAGAGATTCAAAACCGGGCTTTGAAATGATGAAACTTCACTGCCAAACCTGGAGTTTTATTTAAGTTACGAGATGTTATGGAATTTGGAGTTGCTATTGGAGTTTTAAAAAAATAATGGAATTGGAGTTTAAAATGGAGTTTCACAAAACTTGAGCCATATTGGAGTTTGGAGGCCTAACTCCACTAAACCCCAGTTTTCTTTTCAAAACCCTGTTCCCAAATGCACCCCAAGGGTTCTTCAAAAGTTTAAAACATCACTTAAACATAAATACCCCATGAAAAGAATACCTCAACCAACACAATATTCCTGATAATATTTTTAAATTTTCAACTAAAGTCTCTCCAAGTGAGCGAGTAAACAACGGTTCTAGAATTTCCAGTTGGGAAGCAATTATGCAACGTAAAATTCATTATATATATAAATCCCCAAATTTAAGCAGCACTTGAAGAGTTATAAACCAAATTATCTGAAAATAGCAAGTGATTATCAACTAAGGGTGCTACATTATAACATAAGTATTAATTCAACCACTAGGTACCTAAGAAGTTGTTACAGGCGTGTTTCGAGAAAAGAGACCAACTATGATTTAAACACTAGGTTTTAAACTTTTAACAAAAATCAATAAAAATAAAAGTAGGTAACTTGCGAGGCAATTCAAAAGCATGAGAATATTTGAACCAAGGGTACGAGGAAAGATGCGGCCTTGCGAAGAACAGTTGAAGTGTATGTGAGGTTGTTATAGTATAAACTCACCTCAAATCCAAGCCCAATGAAGATGGTGATGATGGTTGAAACAGCTCCTTGAGGAGAAGATTGGTTGAGAACAAGGAAACACCAAGGTAGGGGAGCCACTATCTGGCCAAGGAGTAGAACTTCTCTGCTTCTATCCTAATCTCTAAACATACAAGTGGACAAAAAACCTAGCTTGTAGTTGAATGAATTTTGTTAGAGAAAATCACAGAGACTTGAACAAAAGAAACTAAAAAAAAATGGAAAGATAAAGCCAGAGATGGTTGTCATTGACAAGGAAGAACGTCTTCTCCTCCTATCTCCTCGTAAGTCATAACTTCCCAACTAATCCTTCTATGCTTTCCCGACCTTCTCCATCTTCTTCCTGTTGTCCCTTCAACAACCTTATTGTTCTTTCTAATCGTTCATCCAACCTCAGTTGCAGTCGTGTTAAGTATTGTGTCTTGGTGATAGTATCTTTATTACGACTAGGTGATGTCACCTTTTATCTACTTTTGTCTTTATGGTCTACGTATCTCTCTAGCTTGGCCTTTATGGTCTATGTAGTTGTGTTAAAGGTGCCGCCCAGGCACGCCTAGGTGCTCAAAAGACGAGAGGCTATGTTTCATTGCCTAATTCAGAGGCATGCAATGTTTCTTCTCTGGGTGCCGTCTAGGCGAGAAAGGCACCAAAGGTGAGATTAGACGAATGGGTAACTAGGCAAGCCAAGGCGTGCGTCTAGGTGTGTTGGGTATTTTATGCAATTTTGTGTTTGTATGAATTTAAAAAAAAAAATTACGAGCTTGTTTGATTTTATTGTTTTTTAAAAGTTGCAGGCTTAATTTTTAGAGGCCCAAATATGTCTTATTTAAGTTTTAACCTTATAAGTTACTAAATAAATAGACATAAGTTAAAAAAAATATCATGTGACGACGACAAATAAGACAACGACATTCCTTTCAACCGGACTCCTCCTTGAAGCGGTTTTTGGGACAATTTTTCTTTTTATTCAAAATCAAAACCACCTTCATCACAACCGTCATCTTCTTCAAGACCAACACCACCTCCACCTCCAATGAGACTTTTGGATGGAAAAAAAGGAGGATAATAAGACAGAAGAGGAAATTCATGAACAAAATATATCAATCAATGAGAATAAAGATTTCATTTTCGATGATGATATTGATTATAATGTTCAAGGTGATCTCTTAGACTTAGATGATTAAGATGAATGATGCAATGTTCTAAAAATCGCTAGGCGGACTCGGTGCGGCGGAGGTCCGCCTAGCGCCTAGCCCTAGGTGGCCGCCTAGAAATTTTTTTTTTTTTTGAAAATTTTGAAATTTGAAATTTGAATGTTCTAAAATCCAAATACTATCTTAAAACCCAAACAAATATCCAAAATACAACTAAGAATAAACAAAATCAAAAAAAATTCAAAAAATCGCCGCCTAGCCCACCGCCTAGGGGGTTTTCGGTGCGGTAGGCGGGCGCCTAGGCCGATTTTTATAACACTGGAATAATGGATAACTGAGTAGGAAGAAGAAACGTGTCAAGTCATTTAGGAATGTGAAACATTAACTCGTTGATTATCTTATGTTTGTTTTTTCATTTGAATAATTTGTCTTCTATCATAATGACTTATTCTAATGATATTGTTTTTAAACTTAATGTTCTTTCATAGACTATTTTGTGATCTTATTAAATTACTTTATTGTTTTCTAATGGTAATTTAGTATTGCTTTTACTCTTTTACTCTTTTGTCTAAAAATTCAATTCTGATGAGTTTTAAGGGATACAAGGCAGATTTGGATAACCTAACATGAATTACAAAAGTGACAAAAAGTGTTATGAAAGAGAATTTAAGAAGTTGTTCATGTAACCATTTTCTTCCCCGGAGGCAGCTAGGTGCGCCTAGCTCTCACAAGCGATGAGACGAGGCAGCTTGCCTAAATGCTTAGAGCTTTTTAAAACACATGTATGAGAGGCATGGCCACATTATTTTTTCCTTTATCTTAACCTTCTCTAAGCCTAAGCGCGTCCTCAACCGCCAACCGCACTAGCACTAACCCTAACCCTAACCCTAACCCTATCCTTGTCAGTCACTCTTCTTATCTACCGACCGTCACTAGGTCCCCCTACCCTAACTTTAACCTACAACACCCCCACCCACATCCCTGCCATCACGGCCCCCATTCCCTCTGCTATCAACCCTGAACCCGACCTCGTTTGAACTAATTCATCCTGCCTTTATCGCCTACCACCGCTAACCCCCTCCTTGAGGAGCCTCACCCAACTTGACTATGTCCTTCCACCGTGGGCTGGGTCCAACTCCTCCACCCTGCTACTTCTCATGTTATCACCCTGACCCTCACCTCGAGTCACATTTGATCCACCTTGCTGCTCGACCCACTGCCTGCCTTGTATATCTTCTCCACACCCAAACCTATAATCGTTTCCAATATCATATCTGACCTCAAAACCAAACTCGTCCACAGTCATCTCAAACTCAAACCAAAATTGCACATGTCCTCGTCCTAAACCTATGTTATATTAAGCGTGAAGTGAGGCAACGAGGTTGTCGTCTCGCTTAAACGCGCTTAATTGGCGCTTCAGCCTGCCAACACCTATTTTTACCTACATTTGCTCCTACATGTAAAATACTCTATATACATATAAATTTTAATATTTTTTCATACAATCCTACTAGTGTACGCATGAATAACATTACCAATTATCAATCAAGCAAAGTAACAATATAAATACTAGAATCAAAATGCAACTACAAGCCACACAATGCCTACATACACATAGTCATCAAAATACCACCAAATACAAAAGCTAAGTCTCTAAAGTTCCTGCTTAAAGTTTTTCAACTATCCAACTGTAATTAACATCAAGAAATCGAAGAAAAGAACGAAAAAATCGAAGGAATGGAGAAATCGAAATAACCAAAGGCGCTTTTCCAGTGCCTAAGACTAGACGAGGCGCTACTAAGCGACGCATAAGCGCTCCTAAGCATTGATCGCTTTTCTATGGCAAAATCTCTTTAAACGAGGCATCCTAATTCTAATACTCGCTTAAGTGGCGCTTAAGCACGCTTTTCATAACATAGACCTAAACTCGGAATTTGCATTTGACTCGTACCTAAACCTGAACCCCCAATCCAAACCCAACCTGATCCCTAATCTAATTCTAGCCTGATTACAAGCCGAGCGAAGCCCATTATTCTCGAACTCATACTCTATGTTATCCTACCTATACGGTAAACCACAACTCCACCCATGCCTTGACCTACGACTATAAGGCTCAAGATCATCATTTCCATTTGTTTGATAATCTTCTTATTGCTCTGCATCATATTCTCTGTGTTCTTTGTTGCCGACATCAGTTTCCACTAGTGACTTGTTGCTCCTCTTTGTCCTAGCATTCTCTTCTCTACTCATGTCTATGTATTCGATTGCACTCATCCACTCCACCAGGTCTTCCTAGATTCTTTACTTTCTATCTGCATCCTGACAACCACTAATGACTCGAGGGCCCACACGTTCAATTGCCTCCTCATCATCTGTGTAGTAATTGGCCCTCCAGTTCTTTTTCTCTCCAACCCAACGGGCTCCACTCTCGTCATTCACTTCCCCAGTCCTATGCATGATGATTGCACGAATATAACTATTCTTTCCTATGGCTTTTAGTTTCTTTGATACAATTCCTTTTTGTCCCCTTTGGAGATCGTCGCCGTCCCAAGTAGTCATTATCATGTCAGTGCTACCCACTCTTCCAACAAGTACTAGCCCTTGCTTGTCGCAAAGCTTAGCTATATCTAACATTTTGTCCTATGCTCGTCATCAGCCCTGTCAGGCTACTTCTCTTGACATCATCATTGGTTATAATCGATCCACACAATAATACTTCAGATCTAATTGCTTCTCTACTGGCAGTATCCTGGTGGTACTTTGCCACGTCTCTCCCTTGTTGCTTACTCAAGTTGTACATCCTGTTATACCCACTAAACACTATTCAGGGGCTACCCATTATAGGATATTATTCTTCCTGCCTCACTTCTACCTCGCATGTTCATTCCGGGTAACAATTGATAATCCTTACCTGTCTCTTGTTGATGTCACTTGTCCGACTTACCTCGTTTTGTGTTCCCAACTTGTACTATATTTCAACAAAATTGATGAACTTCCCTCTCTCTCATCCGACCAACATGCAATAGTATGTTATCTTTTACATCCTTCTCATGCTTTGCTCACAACCCTCAAACCGGTAAACAGATTAGGACATAACTCCAATGTGCGATCTCAACTACATGGAGAGTCTTGTCCTACCACCTACTCCTTCACCACCTCACACTTCGAGTATGATTCATCACGACATTATTCCTTTTGTCGATGACATTTGGCATCTATGTCTTCGTCACATGTCCTTACCCTATACATGGTCCATGTCTTCTTTAGGTGTTCTAGGGGACTTCTCTACTAAGTCCCTAACTCATTGTACATGTTGCAAATAAGCATGCATGTGGGTTAGCTCAAATCCCTCCATCATAAATAATTTCATTACCTTTTGACTTGATTCAATCTGACATCATGGTTCATCTCCTCACCATTTGAACGAAACAACCAATATTATGTTATATTCTTTCACACTTACACTCGTTCCCAACTGGATCTAAATGATCTCTCAAAATTCTGAAATCATCTCTAAATACCGTAATTCCTACAATGGTTGCGACTTAGCTTTCTTGGTACACAGATTCAGAAAAAAAAAATCACTTTGAATTAGTTTAGAGACTTTTTTGCTTCTCAGACAGCTTTGTTTCAATTCTCCTGCCCCTATGCCCTCTAGCAAAACGACATCACAAAGAGAAATAAAAGACATACTTTAGACCTTAGTTTGCATTATCGGTCGATACCGATACAATTTGGCATGTCCTGAGTCGATACCGATCAATAATAATATTGACCTATACCAACACTTGGGTTCTCTTTTCGGTCAATTCGACAAAGAAAATTGAACAAAAAACCAAAACAAGGATGTAGAAACATAATAAGGTTGTAAAAACATGTAAAGGAAGAAAATTTATCTATAGCAGGTAAACCAATCGGGAAGGGTGACTATTATTTCATTCAATTCCAAAATTACTAAAAAACAACACATGAAATACTTAAAAACTATGCCTAAATGTATAAGATATTTTTTCTAAAATTTTAATAATCTATTAACACTTATTTGCTTTTTGATATCAAAAAATTCTGATACTCCAATATGAAACCACCGTTAGTGTCGATACCGCCGATCCTGATACTCATAGGAAGGTCTGATACCAATACTGCGAACCTTGCTTTAGACCATTCAACCTCTTCCTCTGCTTTGGTTCATGTTCATTTTTGGGCTAATATGAGGCTATTTTCACGAGCTTGTTCCTTATCAACCGGATTCCTCCTCTATCTTTGGTGGTGTCTTTCTTTACCAGAAGCTATATAATTGTGCTACAAATTATTTCTTGTTCGGATATTTGGTTGTACTTGTTTTGTTCCAACTCCTCCATCTAAACGAAACAAGTTGCCCACTTGATCTACTGTCTGTATTCTTAGGATATATCACATATAAGGGCTATGATGCTATGATCCAATCGCCAAATGTCTTTGTATCGCATGTCAATGTCATGTCATGTCTTCTTCTTTGAACATCTTCCATACTACGCCCTACCTTATCCTCAGTCATAAATACCACTTTCTACACCAGCAGGTCTTATTTATCTCGGGACTAATACTGTTTCACCAGATGTGCCCACTTCATCTCCCTGACCTCCCCTTATCCAGGTCTATCAGTGTCGCGATCATTCTATTGTTATGCTAATACTACTTTCTTTGTTAGCACTGATTTTGTAAATGAGATTCACAGGTGAGTGTGTACTCACGCCTCCTGCTTCAGAAGACCCTCCCATCTCAAAAGCTTGACCTATTAACTTATCCTCATTTGAAATTACCACTAACCTCCATGGATTGATCTTAAATCATTTTATTTTCTTGTGTTGGTGTGCATTTTAAGTGGATGAAAATATATACTGCGTCCATGGTTCCAAACTATTGGTGTAACTAATTGGAGATTCAACCAAGTCTAGCATCCATTTTAAAAGGATTCTAAGAACTTACCGCTGTGCTTAAAACTAAGGGTCTGCTGGGATTGAAGGGAAAAAATCAGCAGAGTTAATTGGGGTTAAGTGAAGGAAAGTTAAGTGAGGGGGAGTAGAGTCAATATAATAATCTTTCTTGGATTGGAGGAAGAGTTAAGTGGGGTGTATTTAATAACTCTTGCTTGGATTGGAGGTTTTGAGTGAGAAGAGGATTAATAAAAATATATAGTTACCAAAATATTCTTATTGCATATGTCATAAAATTAAATTTGATTGAAATTTTTAATTGGAACTTGTCAAAATATCTTCACAAATGAGGAAGCTATTGAGTAGCATGTTAAAAGCACGAAAGAATGGAGAGAAAAAAAAGTCATGATATTTTATAGAACAAATAAGGGTAGTTATGACTTTTTAAACAAAGCCACCCAATCCCCTCGTTAACCCTCCGATTTGGGGTTAAAAAATAGACAAAGAAGGGTCAAACAAACCCTCACTTAATTCTCACTGAACCCTCTATAACCCCCACCTAAACCTCCACCCTAAAACCAAACATGGTTCTTATTTCTCCTCACTTAACTCTCTTAACCCCAAATCCAAGCAGACCCTAAAAGTCTTGACCCTATATATATATATATACTAGTGGATAACCCGTGCCATAATGGCACAGACACGAATCCGGCCTTCTCGACGTAGACGTGCAAGCACCGGACCAGCGCCAGGGAGTTCCGGACGAAGACGCGGCCTCGAACCCGGCCTTCTCGACGTAGGCGTGCAGGCACCGGGCCAGCACCAGGGACCCGAGCCCGACGGAGGCGGACATGGCAAAGACCACGGCGGCGGCGTTCGGGGCGGCGTGGAGGCGAAGACGCGCAGGGCCGTCGCGGGGTGTCCGAGGGCGGCGAGGTCCGAGACGGCGGCGGTCCAGGAGACGACGTCCTTGTGCGGCATTCCGTCAAACACCCGCAGGACATGGTCGGCGGAGCCACGTCGGGAGTAGGCGGTGAGCAGGACGGTCTGCACGAAGGGGTCGGACCGGAATTCGAGGAGGAGGACGTGTGCGTGGAGCGACCTGGTGGCGGCGGCGGCGGGGGTGGTGTTGAGCAAGGAAGATAAGGTGTGGGAGTCGGGAGGGACGCGACGGCGGAGCATTTGGGGAGTAGATGGATGATCGGCGGAGATGGCGATGACGGTGTTGAAGGAAAAGGGGTTGGGATTGGTCATGGCGGAGAAGAGGGAGGCGGCGAAGGAAGGGTTGACGTCGACGGCGCGGTGTAGGAGGCTGCTTGCGACGAAGGGGTTGCGGAAGAGGCCAGCGACGACGGCGTGGGCGAGGATGGAGCGGAGGCAACGGAGGGAGGGACAGTGCAAGAGGAGCTGGAGGCGGGGGTGCAGTTGGAACAACCGGTTGCTCACCCAATATGGGAACTCCTCCTCTCTTATAGAGGGAGGGGCAATTTAGTCCTTCTATCATCGTTGAACCAAAGTACATGGGTCGGACCAAAAATCCAATGTGCTTTATATATATATATATATATATATATATATATATATATATATATTTTGGAATAAGGGTGAATTTATTCCTCGCATATAGCGGAAAAGGTATTAAAGTACAACATCACAACTCTCCATGCCCCAAATAATGATATTATGGGCCATTACAGATACATCGAATTCTATATTATGTAGAATTCCAATAGGGGGTAGTCAAGCCATCAAAGATACGTCTGTTCCGCTCCTTCCAGATATGCCAAACAGACGCAGCAAGACGAACTCTGGCTCTTCTAGCCCACCCCGGATCTCGGCCACTGTGATCTCGAATCCAGCTGAGAATGCTCCGGATATCTCTGTCCATCCCAACTCCTCCTCGCTGCGCGCACTGCTCAGTCCAAATGTGCCAGGTCATCGAACATGCAAAGAATAGGTGCCCCATAGATTCATCATCTTCATTACATAGCACACATTTGGCATCCGGGATCTGCATCCCAAATCTGCGGAGTCTGTCTCTCGTCATCAGTCTACCCCGGAGAAGTCGATATGCACATAGTTGCATTTTACGGGCAACCTCCTTGCCCCAAATGAAGTCCACCTCCTCCGCCCGGTCGTGGTGGGTCCGGACCAAATCATAGCAGCTGCGGAAGCAGAATAGGCCTGACCCGCCCCCCGTACCAGGGCCGGACCAGCTCCAGGAATCCTCATGCTGGCTAGCGTCAATAGCGATACGGCGGATCTCCTCGGCAAACTGGGCAGTATATGGATATCCCTCTGGCCTCCAACCGCCATCTCTGATGATCCGGCTGCAAGTGAGCCCCCTGCCCGCTTCTCTGTCCAGATGTCCGCCCAATATCTCGAGTAAGGATCTGGAACCCAACCAAGGGTCTAGCCAGAGGTCGGTAGTCATCCCGTCCTTCATGTTCCTGCAGATAGCGGTCTGAAGCACCGGTCGGCACCTCAGAATGGCCTTGAACGTGACCGAGAAGTTGTTGTCAAGCCTGCAAGCCCAGAAGTTAGTCCTCCTCAGGTATCTATTCGCCATCCATTCCGCCCAGAGTGACCCCCCTTGATGAATCTCCAGGCCATCTTCACACAAGCCGCCTTCCTGACTGCATGGAGTGGCCTCAACCCCACTCCTCCTTCCTCCCGAGGCCTACAAAGCTGGTCCCAGGAGATCGCATGCAACCCTCCCCTCCAGATGAAGTCGGCGCAAAGGGCCTCCACTTTCCGAATAGTGGCCATAGGGATCTGGATAGACTGCATCCAGAACATCGTGATGCCCGCAATGACCGAACGCACCAACTCTATCCGACCGCCAAATGATAGCCCCGCCGCTTGCCAGCCTTCTACTCTCCTCTGAGCAAAATCCACCAAGCTGTGACAATCCTGCTCTCTGGCATAGTTGACCGTCAGCGGAACCCCCAGGTATATCACTGGAAGCTCGCCTCTGTCCACTCCCAAGGCGAAGGCTCTCTCCTCCTGCTGAGTACACCGGGAGCTGAAGTAGACTCTGCTTTTCTCCCTGTTTAACTGAAGTCCAGAGAGCCGTCCGAACTCCTCCATAATATCAGAGAGTGCTCTTATTCCACGCATGGAGGGCTGGAGGAGCACCAATAAATTGTCAGCATAGATCAAATGAGAAACCACCGGGCTCACCAGACGGAAAAGGGGAACGATCCTCTTGCTGTGCACTGTCGTATCCATCATGCAAGTAAAATACTCCATCACCAAAGTAAATAGATACGGGGACAGGGAGTCCCCCTGTCTCAACCCCCTGTTGCTCCTGAAGTAGCCATGTGGCGTGCCCTGGATGAGGACTGAGAAAGTTGGGGAGCAGATGCACTCCCTCACCCTCTCAACCCACCTCTCGTCGAACCCCATGGCAAGCATCAAGTGACACAGGAAGTCCCTGTTGACCGTATCATAAGCTTTCCGGAGGTCAAGCTTTACACAAGCCTTCATCCCCCTAGGTTTGCTGAACTCCCTCACCATCTCATGAGCTAATAGGTTGTGCTCCGCTATCGACCGTCCCTTGATAAACGCAGCTTGGTTCTGGGACACCAATCCCTGCATAATTCCCTCCATTCGCCTGCACATAAGATGAGTGATGATCTTGTAAAGAAAATTACAGCAAGCAATGGGTCGAAAGTCTGCAAGAGAAGTCGCTCCTCCTTCTTAAGAACCAGCGTCAAGAATGTGTGGTTCATCTCCTTCAGAAGCCTGCCCTCCACAAAGAAATCCTGGACCGCCGCTAGAACCGGGGCCTTAAGCACACCCCAGTGTCGCTTAAAGAACCCTGACGAGAAACCATCAGGTCCGGGAGCTTTGTTGGGATTAGCCTTCATCACAATGTCTTCCACTTCCTCCATCCTCACAGGGGCCAGAAGTAGCCTGTTCCCATGGCTGGACACCAGTCTCTTCGTGACAAGGACTGGGAACGTGCTAGCGTAGTCCGTCTGCTGATATAGGTCAGTGTAAAATCTGATGGCCGCCTCCTGAATCTCCACCGGGTCCCCCACAAGACGTCCCTCAGCATTCAGAAGTCTGGGAATGCTATTCCGGTGCTGCCGAGTGCGGATCACATCGTAGAAGAATTTGGTACAGCGGTCTCCATCTTTGAGCCAGGTGCATTTGGCCCTCTGTGCCGCACTGATCTCCTCTTGCAGTCTCATGACGCTGACCTCCTCAATCAGGAGCTTCTCCTTAGCCGCCAGCTATATATATATATATATATATATATATATATATATATATATATATATATATATATATATATATCCCTTGCCATAGCTCTGAAGTATTGGGGTGCAGTGACTTTGATATAGTATCAGATACATTTTTCACAACAAAACATAATTTCACATACCTTAATATATCCGCTCCTGAAAGAAACTAAATTGGCTCACATTCTCACTATATTATTATTATTTCCTAACATTACTGTATTTTAATTGTTTAATTTCGATAACACATACAAATACTATCAAGTAGTTCATTCAAATTTTACTTGGTCAAAAAAAAAAAAAAAAAAAGTAATTCATTCAAATTTTCATCACAACTTCACCAAATCGACAAAAGCAAGAACAACAGAAAACCCTAATTTTAGCCACAAACCCCTGGGCGAAGACTCCGGTGCCGAAGCGGAAGAACAGGGCGAGAGAAGCTCCGAGGACGCTCCCCGACTGGCCGGTGGCGACGGCGAAAGGCTTCGGCTCCGGGGCCTTGAAAGCCGGCGGGGGACTCGGAGGGGCTCGGCCCGGCTCCTCCTCGACGGAGAGGGAGGGGGTTTCCTGGACCTCGGCCGAAACCCTAAACCGGCGAACCCGGTCATGGCGGCGGAGGGCCGGACGGAATACCGGGAAAGAGACGGAGAATATGACTCCGGCCATGGTGTTCCGGGGAGTGACGTAAGAGAGAGAGAGAGAGAGAGAGAGAGAGAGAGAGAGCAGTTTTGGGGGGTGTTTTGTGGGGGGAAGAGACGAACGGTCCATAAAAGGCGCCAAACAGATGAGATGAGATTGGCTCGGCTTGGCGAGTAGTTGGGTTGTAATTGTCAAAGTAAAAGATTTTTTTTAACCTCCATCTAAGGGCTGATAAATGGAGTTAAATTTTAGGATTTTATGGATTTGTAGTCAAACCGATAGAATTCTATTTTTAGTTGGAATGAATTTAGATAGGGAAAGTATGACCAAATCTAAAATTTGGATTTGGAGGAAAGAGGTCGGATTTGGGAGAAAAAAATTAGTTATTTTTTAATAATTTCGCTAAAATATTTAATTTATAGTTTATTCAAAATTAACTAATAGTTAATTAAAAATAAGTCATTACTATTATTTTAAAAAATATTTATTGTTTTTAATAAAAAAAATAACTAATAGTTAGTTATCATAATTATAATCTAAGTTAATAATTTATAATAATCTTAATTAATAATTTATAATTTTATTAATCATAATTATAATAAATTTATTAATTATAACCGTAATCTTATTTAATAATCATAATTAATAATTTATTAGTCTTATTATAATATTAATTAATAATTCATTAATTACTATTTGATTATAATCTTAATTAATAATTTTTTAGTCACAATTATAATCATATTTAATAATTTATAATTTATTAATTAATATATTATAATAATTTATTAATCATCATTATATTAATTTATAATTACTATTTGAAAATATTTAATTATAGTTAATTAAAAATTAGCTAACAGTTAATTAAAAATTAGTCATTAATTATTATTTAAAACTTATAAATAAAAATTAGTTATTATTTTAATAAAAAATAACTAATAGTTAGTTATCATAAATTATCATCGAAATTAATAATTTACTTTTTAATAATTTAATAATTAATATATTATTGAAATTTAATTAATAATTTATTAATCGTCATTATAATCAGCATTATATCTTATTTAATAATTTATTAATCATAACTATATCATAATTATAATAATAATTTAATTATTAATCATAACTATAATTATAATTATAATAGCTAATTAATAATTTATTAATTTATTATTTATAATAATAATTTAACTATTAATCATAACTATAATTATAATAGCTAATTAATAATTTAATAATCATCATCATTATATCTTAATTAATAATTTATTAATTATCATATCTTAATTAATAATTTATTTATTATTTTATTATTTTATTAATTATAATAATTTAATTATTAATCATAACTATAATTTAAATTATAATAGCTAATTAATAATTTACCAAATCCTATGTTTAGTTGGATTTGGATTTGGATTTGGATTTGAATTTGGATTTCCAAATCCAAATCCAAATGCAAATCCATTTTACCAAACAAGCCTTAAGGGGCTGTTTGGTTTTACGGAAGTGTAGGAAAGTG
>JANAVB010011397.1:11453024-11498024 GCA_029216955.1 Iris pallida | reverse complement strand
CGTGGGGCTCCACAGCGGGAGGCATGGCAGCAGAAGCCCGGAGACATCCAGGCTTTCAAGAAGATGGGTCCGAGTGATTTCAGAGGGACCGAGGGCATTGTATATGCTGATGACTGGCTCGAGGATATCGAGCGTCAGATGAGGGCCTCCCGCCTGGCAGACGACCTGAAGGTCGAGACGGTTGGCTTGCAGTTATTAGATGTTGCCCGGACATGGTTTCGGAACGAACCGGCTCTTATTACTATTCTTGCTTAGTACTTATTATTATTATTATTATTATTATTATTATTATTATTACCTCTCTCTTTCCAGTCCAAAAAAACACTTCCATCTCTCCCTCACTCCTCTCTGGCCTCCCTCTCCCACACTGGCCTCCCTCTTCCTGGAGCCTCTCCCACTCCATCGTCTCATTTTTCCTCTCCCGGTGAGCTCAAGCTCCCACCACGGCACTAGCCTTTTGTCACCCCCAGTTTTTGAATTAGGGATATTTTCGTTATTTTCCAAGTTTTATAATTTTTGGGAATTTTATTTGATTTTATAGGATTTTTAGGGATTTGTTTGATTTGGTTTGAATTTTATCCAATTTGGACTTAAGTTGGAGACCCGGGTAGTCTGGACCATAGTGGGACCCACATACTAGCTGAGCTTGGCCCACATGCCATCCTAACTAGGCTAGAAACCATAAACCAATACTTCCATGGCTTAACTAGTCATTTTAGAGGCTTAATTAGTCATTAGAAGTTAAACCGAAACTAACCGAACCAAACCAAACCCGAAAAGAACCAAACCAAGTCTAATGGGTTGGGAGCTTAATGGGTCTCCACCCAAACCCATTAAACCCCCATGGACGGCCATGTATAGGCCACCTCCCCCTCCCTTTTGCTTCATCTCTAAGTAATCTCTCTCTCTCCATTTCATTTCTTTTTTGAAGCTTCTTCTTCTTCAAGAAGACCAATTCTAGGTAAGCTCTTAAACCCCTCATTAATTCCTCTATTGCATTTACTCCTTCACAATAAATGTGGAGGAGACCATTCTCTACACAATGACCATAGATTTTGTAGGTTTCCCTAAAAACTAGTTTAGGGTTTTAATTAGGGGTTTTCCTTTTTAGAGTGTATATATATGTGTGTGTATATATATTTATATGTATTTGTGTGTGCGTGTGTAGAGGAGAGTGGTGGTGGTGGTGTCATGAGAGAGTGTGTATGTGTGAGTGTGTTTGAGTGAGTGTGTGTGCGTGTGAGTGTGTTTGAGTGTGTGTGTGTCTATATGTATTTACATGTGTGTGTGTGTATGTATTTATATATATATATATATAGATATGTGTGTGTGTGTGTGTATGTATTTATATATATATATATGTATTTATATATATAGATATGTGTGTGTGTGTGTGTATATTTACATATAAAGATATGGATGTGCGTATATATATAAGTAGATAGATAGATATTTAGAGTATATATATATATGTGTATGTATATATATATATATATATATATATATATAGAGAGAGAGAGAGAGAGAGAGAGAGAGGAGGGGAAGGAGTAGAAGAAGAAGGAGAATTAGAAGAGCAGCAGCAGCAGTGACTGCAGTAGCAGCAGCAGCAGCAGCAGCAGCAGCAGGAAGCAGTGGCAGCAACAGCAATAGCACTAGTAGGAGCAGCAGCAGCATTAGAAGAAGGAGGGGGGGATAATAAGAAGAAGGAGAGGAAGAGAATAAGGAGAAAGGAGAATAGGAAGAAGAATGAGAAGAAGAATGAGAAGAAGAATAAGAAGAATAGTTAGAAGAAGAAGAAGAATTGGAAGAATTAGAAGAAGAAGAATTAGAAGAGGAAGAATTAGAAGAAGAAGAAGAATAAGGAAAAGAATAAGGGGAAGGAAAAGAATAAGGATAAGAAGAAGGAGAAGGGAAAGAAGAGTGGTAGTGTAGGAAATGTGGGAAATTAATTAGAGAGGGTTGTGAGTGAATCGGATTTGGTGAAAGGATGAAATTGAGCTCCGAGTATCGGAACGCGTTGAAACTTGGAGGAGACTTAGATTATGTGAATTAGATTTTGTGGGTAGGCTCCCGAGTTGAAATCGAGGTTTCGTGTGGGAGTAGGACGATGGTATCGCACCGATACTCAAGATAAACGGTAAATCGGCAATAGGCCGTAAGATGGACTGGATGTCCACTCTACCTAGGAAGCTTGGTAGGTAACGATAGTATAGGCTAGTATCCTACTACCCTAGGAAGCACGGGTCGAAATACCAAGCGTAGGTAGGCTAACTCGGTATTTGCCTAGGTGAGAAATTTACCTTTGTAAAGGATAAATTTAAGATATTGGCCTACGGCCAAGATATGGGTTTCGGAGTACAAGATGGACTTGGATATGGGTTGTAAGGGTTGGTAATGGTTAGAAATAGTCGCCTAGACCTAATCTTGACCTTGGTTGGCCACGGTTGACTTTTTAGACCAAAAGTCAACCATGGGTCAACACTTTACCCAATTTAGTCCCAAATTCCATTAGACTTGAATAGTTGACCAAAAGTCAACTGTTAGTCACCATTGACCTAGGTTGACCTAGGATTGACCTAGAGTTGACCAGAGTTGATCCGTTGACCAAAAGTCAACTATAAGTCAACTTTTGACCTAGATTGATATAGGTTGACTTCCAATGTTCTCCTATGACCAAGGTTGACCTAACTAGACTTGTCTTGACCTAGAATGACTTAATAGGATTTAAATTGATTTGACTTTACTTCCTAAACATAGTATTGATACGTCTTGTTATCTATAGGTCATCGAGGCGCTGCATTGGAGCCAGTTGACATATTATATTGTCACTCTCCGTTTCCAGAATGCGTATTTTTATACATGTACAACTCATGTGTATTTATTTAGTATTTATCATATATTTATTTAATATTTATCATGTATTATCCTGTATTTAAATTCCTTTAATTTTATGTTAATCAATTAATCTGCTCTTTAAATTTTTATGTTAATTTATTTCCTGCAATTATATTTCTGCAATTTTATTACCTGCACTTTATTTTCTGCTTTTATTCCCTGCCTTAGTCTTGCTTATTTGGGTTCGGGTTGGCTTTGGTTGGATCCCCTACAACCCGACCCATTGGACCCATTTGACCCGGCCCAACTCCCACCTACCACCCCTTTTCTATTTAAAGCTTACATCTCTTTCTCTCTCCTCATAAACTCACATTCTTACCATTACTCTTCTTCTTCTTCTTCTTCTTCATTACTCTCTCCACCTACCAAACCGTAGACAAGTACAACTTGCTCCACATGAGAACCCATATTTTTATGGTTCATTTATCTTCCTCTCGTGATCCTAAGAGAGTTTAGAACTTGGCATTTCTCATTTCGAAGTCTTAATTTTTGTAGATCTAAAAATTAGTATTTTCAGATTTTGGTGGTCTTGATCTATCAAACTTCTTTGTTTGCAAATTTTGATGGTTCCATATTGTAGAGAGTTTATTCTACCCAATTTTGACCTTTGGAAAGTTGGATTTGGACTTGTTTTGACCAAGTTATGGACTTTTGAAGCTTTGGGGTACAACCATGGAGTTCTTGCTGTTTGGAGAAGACAGTAAGCAGTGTACACTAGCTTTTTAGCTTGCGTCACTGAGCTGTGCGCGCTCTTTAGCGCAGCGCAGTCTGGAGTCCATACGCTACCTTTTTAGGAAGCGTGTGTCTTGCATACGCTACCTTTTGGAAGCGTATGTCGTATGGAGTTCATACGCTACCTTTTGGGAGCGTATGACTTGCATACGCTGACTTGAATGGTCAGGAGTCGTATGGAGTTCATACGCTACCTTTTGGGAGCGTATGACTTGCATACGCTGACTTGAATGGTCAGGAGTCGTATGGAGTTCATACGCTGCCTTTTGGGAGCGTATGACTTGCATACGCTGACTTGAATGGTGAGGAGTCGTATGGAGCCCATACGCTGCCTCTTTGACTTGAGCGTAGCCTGACTTGAGCGTACGCTGACCTTACTTACCCTGATCTTCTATAGCCCTGTATATTGATATTTTATTAGATATTTAACGTCCATTTTATATCCTTACGCCTTTTGGCATGAGACTTGATATAATCATGATATGTTGATATTTCTGTTAAATATAGATTGTTACGTGGGATGTACCATATGTCATGAATTGAGCATAGATACCCTGATTGACTGGAATTAAACCTTGAGAGTTATAGACTCGACCCATTTAATACTAATTGACTTTCATGCCTTGTCACCATTGATAATAATGGTTATCTTGACTAAATTAATCATGCGTTCCTAATTGGAACTAAGAGACTGGCTAGTCGTCTTATTGAAATGAATGAATGAGACACGTTCATGTTATGGACTATTGTAATCGACTGGCTGATCCCGAATATTGACATACATGCACATGCAGGCTTCAATCTATTTATTTATTTATTTACTTATTTATTTTCTACAAAAGAAGCATGTGTACTTTATGGTCAAGGCATGATTACCGTGGTTAGATTTGATTGTTGCATTATGCTATGTAAGACCTGCAACCTAACCGCACTGGTATCGTTGTAGAGTTGTGCATATCGTACCCCGTACGAAAGTACTCATTTGAATGACCATGATCCACGGCATGGGATTTCACTCAACGTAGGGACTATTAAGTTAAATAAAATAATAATGGCATGGAGAGAATGGATTTCCGAGTTCTTACATGGCAGCCCCCTTGGGACAAGTAGTACCCGACGGGCCGGCTGGTTCCCACAGATACTGTAAAACTGCCACACGGGCAGGGAACAGTATCTGCTTTTATTATTATTGTATATTGTATATTGACGGGCGTCCTGCTAGGACTCGTCTAATTCATGCATGGCGCACATGATTGACTGGATCGACTAGCCTTGCTTGCACATAGTAAGAACTGAGAAATCCCTAATTGTATTATTCCGGGATAACTTGGAACACACAGTAGCAAGCCGTAGTAGTTGAATGGCCGTTTAAATTGATTTGTTTGTGTACTGTACTACTCTGTTACCTAACTGGGATAATCAGAATGTCAGGACATGACGGGCCAACTTCTGTCCTTGTTTGGTTGGAAGGTTGGTTCGAAGTGTCGTGATGTGATGTGAATCCTAGTGAAAAGCAGAGATCTATTATTATATTCTCTTACTTACTGGTTTTAGTTTTCATGTCGTGCTTCCTTGTGGTACTTGCTATTAGAGGTCTAACCTCTCTGGTTTTGCATGGCCAGATTTAGAGCCGGTCCCCGAGGATCCAGCTTACTTCTACCTCCAAGATGGTCAACACTAGAGGGATGATCGCAGGAGGACTCGAGTGGGTTTCTTACTTCCCCGCTCGTTTTGTTATCTACTTTATACTTAGCCGTTTGGCACCGACATGTTAGTCGGATTGTCTTGTACTTACTTTTTACATAATTGTAACTAAAGTCAGGCTGCAGCTGATAACAATTGTGTATACCTTTGCTACATCAATCTGGCTATGTTTTGTAAAGCCAGATATCAAAAACATTTTGACAGAGCATTTGGGACGTCTTACTGCTTTATCTTACATGTTCTCTATTACTGTTTCTTATTTGAATGATTGAGACAATAGATCTGAAGTGACCATAGTGAGACTTTCATGTAGTATGCACCCCCTCGTCTTTTAGACAGCATTGATCGTATTATACGGTATTCATCTATCCGTAATACGTAGCTGGCTGAGTCATTCCCCCGCTCTCCAGTATTCTGGTTCTGGGGCGTGACAAGGTTTTAGTGGTGGCCCATGCAGGTCTGATTTCAGACTTGTGGGGTGTTTTGATTTATAGGATGTCTCAATCACACATGTTCCCCCTTGATCTCATGATTTGTTGATTCTCAACTCCAGCTTGACATTCCAGTATCCCTTGACTTCATTGATCCTTCATGTCCGGTCATTTGATTGTTCTCTTGTCCCTTTTCTTAGGGGCACCTCGTCCGTATCTGTCAGAGCTGGACAGCAACAACATGGACAGCAGCATGGATAACCTGACAAGGTTGGTCAGCAACAAGGGTCAGAACCACTTCGTGAGACTATTCAAGAAGAGGTGATAGTAGAACCAGCGGTTGGACCGCAGTATCCGGAGGATCCAACACCACTAATAGTTCCACCTACCCCTGTGGAATTGGACACACCAGCCCTTCTGGAGATCATGAGAGGGATGATGGCTACTCAGCAACACCAGATGTTAGCCCAGCAGCGCATGTACGCTCAGTTGCAAGAGCAGAATGTACTACTCAACCAAGGATTACAGACGGCATTGGAAAGAGGGGCAAGGACAGATTCAGGAGCGTCAGCTCGGTTTTGCAAGTACAACCCCCGTCGTTTCGAAGGCACGGAGGATGCTATCTCAGCAGATGCATGGCTTAAGGACATTGAGGCTATCCTGACAGCCGCTAAGGTACCGGCAGAAGAACGTGTGGATCTAGTGAAGTTGTTACTTCAGGATCTCGCACGTGATTGGTGGGAATGAGAGGAAGTAGGTATCAGACGTCCTGTGGCTTGGGACGATTTTACAGCAAGGTTCAAGACGAAGTATTATGGAGTTGTGGCGCAGTTTGAGCTACAACAGAAGTTTATCAACCTCCGGCAGGCCGGCAAGACGGTAGATGCTTATGCAGCGGAGTTCTGCAGATTGAGTAGGTTTGCCCCAGAGATGGTAGCAACGGAGCGCCAGAGGGCGATGAGGTTCTAGCAAGGGTTTCATCTTGAGCTCTTGTAATTGATAGAGGGGCACAACTACCAGACTTTTGATGAAATATTGACGGCAACCCGCAGGCATGAAATCACCATTCAGAGGCTTGCGGCAAGGACTGGAGGTCAGAAGAGATCCCACAGTCAGATTGAAGGAGGAGGGGGAGCAGCGCCCCGAACAACAGCACCATCCCTTGGCATTCGCATTCACGATGTGGCAATGCGAGGGCCAGCACCACCACCCAGGCAGCAGCAGCAACAGAAGAAGAACCAGCAACCCCCAGCGGGCTGTACTTATTATGGGAAGATGGGACACACTAGAGATGTGTGTCGGACATTGAACGGGAAGTGTTTGATATGTGGAAATCCAGATCATCGGGTTACCACATGTCCCATGAATTCGAGGTCAGGAGGACCAGTGCAGCAGTTTCCTGCTCTGCCAGCACCAGGGGCAGGACAGTATCGAGGACCAGCGGTAGCAGTGAGGCCATTGGCCCAGCGTCCGTTAGTACCGCAGGCTCAGATGTTTCGGCAACAGGGACCGCCGATGCAGCAACACCAGCATAGACCATCCCAGCATCATCAAGGAAGGGGCCAGCAGCAGCACCAGGCTAGGCCGCAACATGGAAACCAGCAAGGAGGTCGAGGACAGGCATTCACTCTGTCCTTGGAATAGGCATTGGCATCGGGAGATGTTGTGGCAGGTAACATTCTCGTCGCCTCATATCCCGCAGTAGCATTGTTTGATTCGGGAGCATCCCACTCATTTATATCTGCACAATTTGTGACACGGCTAGGAATGGAGTTCGAGGCATTGCCAGGGAGGTTGAATATACTCACCGGCAATGGGCTCGTAGGAGTTAGTAGAGTTATTCTAGCGTGTAGTGTTGTAGTTTGCGGGCATTCTTTACCCGCCCAGTTGATAGAATTTCCTGTTGGAAATTTCGACGTTATCTTAGGCATGGACTGGCTGAAAGACAGTCATGCGATAATAGATTGTCGTAGTGGGAGTGTATCTTTTGATATTCCAGGCATGAAGAAATTCACCTTAGTCAGATCAGAGGCAACTCAGCAAGAGCAGGGAGTAATAACGGCAATGGAAGAAGTTCAAGTTCCGAAGGTAGTTGAAGAATTTTTAGACGTGTTTCCCGAAGAACTTCCAGGTCTACCACCGGTTAGAGATATTAAGTTCAGTATAGAATTGGCACCTGGGACTAAACCGATATCAGATCGGGTTTACAGAATGGCGGATTCGGAGCAGGCCAAGGTATATCAACATATAGAGGAACTGAAGGAGAAGAAGTTCATCCAAGCTAGTGTATCGCCATGGGCAGCACCAGTGGTACTTGTGGGGAAGAAGGATGGATCATTCAGATTGTGTATCGACTACAGGAAGCTTAACGCGGCAACAGTGAAGAACAAGTACCCATTACCCAGGATCGACGACTTATTTGATCAGTTGAGTAGGGCCAGAGTCTTCTCCAAGATAGATCTTCGTTCAGGGTACCATCAGGTGAGGGTTCGAAAGGAAGATATTCCCAAGACAGCATTCAGGTCGAAGTATGGGCATTATGAATTCTTAGTAATGCTGTTTGGTTTGACCAATGCTCCAGCAATATTCATGGATTTGATGAACCGTATCTTTATGCCATATTTAGACCAGTTTGTCGTTGTGTTTCTTGACGACATTCTCGTATACTCTGCTAGTGAAGAGGAGCATGAAGACCACCTCAGGAAAGTGTTGCAGGTTCTGAGAGAGAACCAGTTGTATGCCAAGCTCAACAAGTGTGAGTTTTGGTCGGATCATATTTCATTTTTGGGACATATCATATCAGGAGCTGGAGTAGCAGTAGATCCCAAGAAGGTAGAAGCAGTAGAGAGTTGGCCAGTACCCAAGACCGTAGCAGATGTGCGGAGTTTCTTGGGATTGGCAGGATATTACAGAAGATTTGTATTAGACTTTGCAAGGCTTTCAGCGCCCATGACCCGCTTGACCCGGAAGGATGTGCCATTTGATTGGTCGGCAGAATGTCAGACATCATTTGAGAATTTGAAGCAGAAGTTGATATCAGCACCCATTCTTACATTGCCAGTTGGACCCAGAGGTTTTACTGTATATTGTGATGCGTCAGGTAAAGGACTTGGATGTGTCCTCATGCAGCACGGAAAGGTGATAGCATATGCATCTTGTGAGTCCTTGACCCGAAATTTTTAATTATTTTTATTAATTAATGCATAGATAGATTTGGCTAACCAATGTATATATGAAATATATACACATAGTTGTATTGCTATCCTTCCTTAATAAATAAAGAAAGGGAGCATGGAAGGGTTTTTGCAAACATTAGTTTACATAGGGCTAATGTGCAAAAGAGCCAAGCTTTAAACCTAAACCTAGTGGTCACCAATAGAATCGAACCTATTTAAAACCCCAAACATCTAGGGGTCTTAATGCAAATTTTGTAGATTCGAATTTGCTTTCCAAACCGAACCTCATATGCTCTGTTTGAATTTGAAACGATTTAGGATAAGATCTCATGAACTCTTAGATAAGAAGAAATTGATTTCTCCTTATCTCCTTCAAGAGATCAAATTCCTAATATATATATGTATGATCGTAACAGTCGACCCAAATCCCTCCAAACCCTAGTAAAACTCTCCTCCTCCTCGCAAGCCCTGTGAATTTCTCCTTCGAGACTACATACGAGCCATCATCAACTCCAGAAGTTCCCTCGTCGAGGTAAGGTGCTGAACTCTCCTTCCTATTAAGTATAGCACACCACATGGTCACTACAAGAAAAATGGCTTTTCTTGACGGTTTATTTATTGACGGTCGTGGAAAACCGTCATTAAAATGGGTAACCTTGACGGTTTTAGACATACGTCAAGGAAACACACGTTTTGTGTTAATTTAGCAAATTTATACCATAATAGTTGACGGTTTTAGTGAAACCGTCAAGAAATACAAATCTATTTATTGACGTTTTGATAATAACCGTCAACTAAAGTCTGTGCGGGAAAATTCCCGCGGCTATTTCAGCTGCCATTATCGTAATTTCTTTTAAAAATATTAATTTGTTGACGGTTTCGCACCAAATAGAGCAGATCTGAAAAAACCCTTCGCACATAACAAAACCCCCCCTCCACTTCGAAACCCTCTCTCCCCAGCCGACCTCTTCCTCGAGAAATCTCTCCCTCCGGCCTCTTCCTCGAGAAATCGCTCCCTCCGACCTCTTCCTCCACTTCGAAAAGCCTCCCTCCGCCCTCTTCCTCCATGAGAAATCAACCTCCATCCCTCCGGCCTCTTCCCTCTCCCTCCAAACAGTAAAACCCACTCCTCGGCGACCTTCACGACGTCCAACGCGACGTCCCCTCTCCTCGACGGCCTATACGACGTCCTACGCGACGTCCCCTCTCCTCGGCGGCCTACACGACGTCCCCTCTCCATCGAGAAAACCCTCTCCTCGGCGGCCTACCCAACGTCCTACGCAACGTCCCCTCTCCCTCGAGAAAACCCTCTCTTCGACGGCCTACACGACGTCCCCGACGTTTTCACCATGCGGCAACTTCGATCTTCACCATGCGGTATAATATCTTTCATTTCTTCTCTCTACAATTCGATTTTTGTGTCAACTTAGGGTTTTTTTGTGTCAGCCAACTTAGGGTTTTTCGATCATCCTAATTTAATCAGTAGGTTCTGCAAATCCAACACGTGATTGACCCACAAACACACTTAGAAATTTAATAAGGTGTTTATGTGGGTTCAATGGGTGTTTTCGATTGATTGGGAGTTGGGTTTTCGAATGGTAACAGATTGGTTTCAGTTCCAGTTTCGAATGGACTAGGGGTTGATGATGTCATCAATCTCAACAGAATGATGCCCTCTTCAAGCCTAGAATTGTGGTACGACATGTATGGTGGTGTGTTTGTGGTGTATATTATTCCTGACCATGAAAATATCTGCTTGGTAGGTAGCTGAATCTTGATTTTTCTACACCATTTTCTTTTTTCTTTTCCTTTTTCTTTTCTCTTTCTTTGGTGTCAATGCTCTCCAAATCCAGATTCAGAACACTGCAGGCAATCCCTTGTGTAGCCAGTACACCTCATACAAATAGGAAGGTGCATGAGTTATTGGCCATAAAAAATTGTCTTTGGTTGTAGTCTATGTTGCACGGATGCGGATACGACACAACACAGCGAAACGGACACGACACCTATTTTGGTGTGTCCTAGTGTATTTTGGAGTGTCTGAGGAGAGTCCGATACATGACCGACAGGACACGGCCACACTTTTAGAGTGAACGTGCTTCCTTTGTTGTAAGGAATCCGGATCAAGTTCAAATCTTCTTCTTCATATAAACAATTAAATAAGAGTAGAAGGTATGAAAATCCTCGTAAGGTTCTCAATGATATTTCCTCACACCTCCCATGGAATTTGTAGACTCCACAAACGGCAAATCACTTCCGTGTCCCACTTATTATCCTAAATCTGCATGAATTGCGCACGACAGTGCTTATTTAATATGGACACAAAGTGCCACTTCTACATCTGGATTCTGAAAAATCCTAACAGTGTATAAAAATAAGTCTTCGGAGCAATTAAAAATTGATTGTATATCATATAGGTTATAAAGTGAAAATATAGGTTAATATCAAGATTCCATTGTAGTTCTGTTGGTTAGGATACTCGCCTCTCACCAGAGAGACCAGGGTTCAAGTTCCGGCAGCGGAATATTTACATTAACCCTTCTTTTCATTTATTTCCTGCCCTATAAAATGCAAACACCTAGCCCACTTTTCCAATTTGATCGATAAATTTCATTTGGATAGACCACCTACAAAAGCTATATCATCATTCATCATGTACACGTGAAATCATTTGCCCGTGTCCCATAATATATTTTCGTATCTCACATGTGCAGTTGAGGACAAGATTAAGGGAAAAATCATGTGAAGTTGGAGACAACGCCAATTGAGGACAAGATGAGAAAAAAAATGTTTTAGCTGGTTTGGAAAAGTACAATACAAGCCAATAGGTACACTAGTAAGGAGGAGCGATAAGATGGTAGTTATATAACCACCAGGACTAGAGGTCCTATTATATTCCTTCCAGTTTTTAACAAGGTTTACATGTTGTTTTGTTAGTTGATGATAAACTGAAATGTTAAATTTATATTACTGGTGATAGGCTAGGACTGAATGCTCTAAATGAACTTATGACTGAGAACTTTATTAACTGATTCACTGAATGCTCTAAATGAACAAACTAATTTTCCTTTGTATGAAACCATATGTTATGATATGACTGAGTTTGTTTTCCTATAAAGCTGAGTTTTAACTTTATTGATGACCTGAGATTTGAATATATAACTGAACAGTGTTGGCTGAGTTTCCTGTTTTGAATTTGTTCACCCATTAAATTCTTTATTCGTATTTTAACTTTCCCATTATATTGTTAGTTTATAAATTTGGGAGAATATAGCTTATTATAGATTTGAATATGTAATATATGTGACTAATGTTATCTATATATCTGGAAACTAAATATGCAACTTGCAGTGGATAGTACATGTATGCGGTCGTCAGTGACTAATGTTATCTATATATAATGATCCTTATGTAAATATGTCTATAAAAAAAAGGTACAGAAGCATGGACTGTTGATGGCCGATGTAATTATTATAAGCGCTTTAAATCAGTATATGTTCTAGTTTCCTTTTTAACTTTCCATGAATACCAGAAGTAACCTGTCTGTTTATTGTCAATCTGCCTGGTAATGTTCTTCAAAAAATCCGCGATGAATTGTATCATTTCATTGCGCTGGCAGTGATAGTTGTTTATTTCATTATTCATGCCGATTTATTTCTCATCTAGATTGGAAATATCTTTGATATCTTAGCTCATTTTTAATCTTTGTAGTAAATCTGATGGCATGGCGGAAATGATCATTCACTTACTAAAAATGATCGATATATTGCGTTTATCTGTTGTCTCTGTAGCTTCTTAAACTAACCTTTATATTTCGGTGGCCGTCTCGTTTTACGTTTTCTTTGATGTCACTGTTTGGTGTATTTCACAGTTACATTGTTAAGAACGTTACTGAACTCACATTATATGATGTTTCTGAATGTCTATGGTTGTGGTTGATGCTTGCAGTCTTCTAAACCTTCTTAAAGTCTTCTAAACCTTCTTGATTCTCACATCCTGTCCTTTGTAAGTTCGTCGGTATCACTTCATGATAAACATAATATATTCTTTGTGGCCATTTTTAGTTAACTGCACTTGGCAGTCAAGTTTTGTAGCCACATTTGTGTAATATATGTGACTATATATAGACCAGTTAGCTATCTTAATTTACTGAAGAAGAAGAATAGTTGTAGCCGGGAGCATCATGATGATTACGAATTTTGCAGTGTTTATGTTCTTTTGCAGTGTTTACACTGTTACTAAGGGTCTTGGATCTCATTGTTTACAGTATTTATGTTATTTTTAAGTTATCAATCAAATAACTTCATATCAAAGCCTTGGTTACTTTATCAAATAGTGAGTCCAGTTATACTCCTTATAGACACTCATCCTTCTCACTCACATTCTTATTGCAGGAAAGGAAGAACAACAGAGCTTGAGGACGAGATTACGGTCATCGAATGCTGAAGCCCAGGTAGACTTTTACAATATTTTATATTGCATTTGTTCCTTGTATCCTCTATTTTACTCCAAAACTTTTGTAGTTGCACTTTGCATATTGCTAAGTAGAGTTCGTCATCATTACTTTCTGAGACAAGGTGAACCATGTCTAAATTATGGCTAACATGTTATATTGACCTTTGTAGGTATTTTTTTTCTAATCTAGCCCAAAATGGATAAATCATGGATGTCGAAGGATAGAATGTGTAGTGAATATGAGAAAGGAGTGGAAGAGTTTCTTGAGTTTGCAAAACTCCATTCAAATAATCCTAATTCTATTCGATGTCCATGCGAAAGATGTGGAAATTTGATATTCCAAAATCCAGGGGACGTCAGAAAACACTTGTTTAGTAGGGGTATCGATCGAAGTTATACAATATGGGTTTGTCATGGTGAGGAACACCCTATCAGAGGATCGACAAGCTTTGCATCAAGGTCTGAACAAGCACCTAACTATAAAGGTGGCTCCTTTGAAGATGCTGCAGATGCTGTAGAAATGGTCAATGCGGCATATGAACATGTTTCTGGTGACCCCAAGTCATTTAAATCTCTACTTGAAGATGCCGAAAAGCCTCTTTATCCTGGTTGTTCAAAGTATACAAAGCTATCGGGATTGATGAGATTATATAACATTAAAGGAAGATATGGGTGGTCTGACAATAGCTTTTCGGGTTCCATTTGACAGTGACTTGTTTGGTACCCCAACAATTACAACTCTTCTCCAAGAGGATTTTGAGAATTTCATTAACATGCGTCCTCTCTCAGTAAATTGCATACAAATCTACATTAGGTACAAGAATACTTTGCTCGTTAAAATTGTTTATTATTACATTAATAAGTTGAGTTAACTTATTTACAAACTATAGGTCATTGTACTATCGTTTGAAGGACCTAAACTCCGACGAGAATGTTTCATTCATTGATCCAAGACCATCAAACAAGTCAGGGATAAAAGAATTTTTGGCATCACAGGATAGAAGGGCAAGGCATATCTGTAATAGTCTGAACTCTCGAAAAGAAAGTCGACTATTTTTCTTGCCATACAACCCGAGGTGATACATTTCTTACTTATTTTCTTTTATAACATTCTGGAACATATAACTTGCTGGAATGTATATTCATATTTCATTCTTTCCCCATTTTCAAGAAATCATGAATGTATATTCAAATAAGAGTATAGGATACTCTTTGAGATGATGGGTTCCTGTTGGAAACCAAATAAGAGTATAGGATACTCTTTGAGATGTTGGGTTCCCTGTTGAAACCCAATTTCAGTTTCCAGTTTCCATATTGGGCTAGTCTCAGTTTCAGTTTATGTTTCAGTTTTCCTTTTTTTTTTCCAATTTGTACCATGCATATGTAACTCAAATCAGTCCTCCCTCACTTAAAAACCACACGACCAATAATCAACCACTTCACAGTCACAAACAAAGTCGACTATTTCTCTTGACATGCTTTGTCGCTTTGAACTTGTGTTATTTAGCAATTGTTTGGTTGTATACTCAATAACTTGTATATATCTTGGTGTTATATGGTGTTACAGTGATAATTGGGTTTTGGTAGTCATTGATCTTTTACTAATGAGAGCATACTATTTGGATTCTTTGGGAAGTTGCATCTGTGATGATCTTAAGCACATTGTAACAAGGTATGCATGAATATATCTGTCCCAATACTTCGCACAACTATAGTCAATGTTAGATGTTTTAATAATGACAAATAATATTTTCCACTTTAATTTGCATAGCGGGCTTCGTATGTTTCATGCTCAATGTGGTAACCAAGTGAAAAAATTTAAATTGAACTGGATTGCAATTCAGGTACAATATATTTCTCTCAATATATTTCTCGTTAATATATATATAAATCAAAAATGAACAAGTGTGTAAGATCTTTGCTTTTCTATGCATAGGTACCGAATCAAACCGGCTCCATCGAATGTGGTTACTACGTTATGAGATATATGAAAGAGATCTCATATGATCGAAGCTTGCTTAATCCCAAGGTGATGTTCTTCTTAATCAACATGTATGTTTATAATATATTTATATATTATCACTTATGTTTCATTTTTTCTTCCTATTTTTAAACAGTATAATGAAAAGTGTGTATACACATTTGATGAAATCAATGAAGTGCGTACGGAGTGGATGGATCATGTTTCGCAGTTCTTAATCTAAGCAATCAGTTGAGGTAATTTTTGGACTTTATCTACTTCATGGACAAGATTTTGAGCATCTCTTAAGAGAGGGGAAATGGTGGACTGTTTTAAGAATATGATTAGAGTGGACTGTTATATGCATTTGGGGTGTGTGTGTGTATGTCTGTGTTCCTTACTCCACAGTGAATGTGAAATGAGTTTATGGTATTTGTGAGTGTGGAGATGAGTTCATGTCCATTAGGAAACAACATTTATATAAGGACTGCTATATATAAGTACGTTTGTGTGATATAGGGCTATAGCTCAATCTTATACCAATTACACTTGACATTATATCAGTTGTGTAGAGGAAGGGGTTGGAGTTTAGTGTATCAGTATATGTAATAAAGAGGGGGCTCGGATAATGGAGCATAGCTGTAGCAGTTAACAATTGGGACTGTTGTTATCAGTTGGGGACTGCTCCCTACTTTCTGTTAGAATAACAGTTAACCTTGGAGTGCAGGCAGGTCAATGGATGGGGTTTATGCCCCTGCAGGCAGGGAGGGAACTGCCAGTTGCAGTAAGGAGCAGGCCTTGATGGGTCTGCAGTAGGAGGGCAGTGCCTTGACCAATATTGCAGCAGAGTGAGCTTCAGTGGCAGGGGCTTGACCCCCTTAGTCTGAGCTTAGGAAGTGATGTACGGCATGTGTGAGTGAGTGTATAGGAAGAAGTAGTGTCTCGAGTGTTTGTAGTAGAGGGTTGGCTAGTGTCAGGAGTGTCATGTGTTTCTCTGTGTGTTAATAGAGAGTGAGTATCATGGTTTAAAGTATCGGCCGATACCGATCCGATACGGCCGATACCGATACGGTTTGGCATGTCCCGATCCGATACCGACCGATACCCGATACTGGCCGATACCGACAATGAGGGTCTCTTTTCCGGACAATTCGGCAAAGAAAAATTAAACGAAAAAGACAAATCAACAAGGGTTTAAAGCATAATAAGGTTGTAAAAGCATGTAAAAGAAGAAAATCAATCTATTGTATGTAAGCCAATCGGTAAGGTGACTAATATTTTATTTAGTTTCAAAACTACTAAGAAATAACACTGAAAATACTTAAAATTATGCCTAAATGTATAAAATATATGTTTTTAAATGTAAATAATTTATTAATAATTGTCTGTTTTCTGATACCAAAAAATCCGATACTTCGATCCGATACAGCCGATACTACCAATATTGCCGATACCAATACTCATAGGAATAGTCCGATACCGATACTGTGAACCTTGGTTGGTATAGCCCTGTGGCATGACAAGTAATGGGGTTTTAATAGCAAGAGTCTTTGATTTGTTGAATATAACTGGGTTTATTTGGTATGCTTGAAACCTGAGTTCACATGTTAACTGAGAAATGGAGTCTTTGATTTGTTGAATATAACTGGGTTCTTAATGAATGTCTAAAACCTGAGATTGGTGTTGGGATTGCTTAATATGTTAAGAGTGCTAAACTGAGTGCTTAACTGAACCATTTCTGAGTTTTAATGTTCATTAAATTTACTTGATTGCTAAATGTAAATTGATATGGTAACATGCAACCATGCCTGAGACTCATATGTATACTTGGGTTTTCTGATGTAGAGTTCTGATACTCACATGTTTTTCTTGATTTCAAAAACTAACATGATACTTTTGCTTGATTTCTGTTACCTATGTATATTAGTTGTGCTTTTCCAGAATTGGGAGTTTTATACATTGTATTTGTTTGTGATATCATAGGTTTCTAATGGACTGAGTATTGACAGATATGACCCCAACCTGAGAATGGGTTCCATTTTATAAATCTGAGATTGTATCCTATGTTAACTAGTATATGGGGGTATTATGAACTGCAAATCTGGGAATATGGGTTTAGTCTGGGTTTGAAATTGCTAAATAATTTGAGTTTTCAGTAAGAACTGAATGTTATAACTCAACTGGGTTTAACCTTAGTTGTTTTCTATGCTGTGATATCTGAGATGGTTGGGGGTTGTTGTTGATGTTAATTGGGAATTGAATGTTAAACTGAACTGTCTCTCTATTTCTGTATTTTTTTCCCCAACTGATTTCCTGCACATTTAAACTACTGCAACATTTGAGTCCTCCCTAGATTGTTCTGTCCATTCAAAATTTGATTGAATTTCAGTTGTGTTGCTGACTTATAATGTTATGTTCACCTTGTTTGCAGATTAACCTAAAGGAAATGCTGCTCTGGGTTCAGATATATTTTGGTTAATCTACTCCTGTAAATATGTTTTGGATATGTATATATGGTGTACGAACGTGTTTGTGGTTGGACGTTTGGATGTACTTGTTGGATGTACTTGTTGCATGCTGCTCTGGGTTCAGAGATATTTTGGTTAATTTACTCCTATAAATGTTTAGGATATTTATGGTGTACGAACGTGTTTGTGGTTGGATGTACTTGTTGGATGTTTGGATGTACGAACAACGTATTTTTTAATATAAAAATTGTGTATTATAGTTGTGTGATGCTTGTGATATTATATATTGATTCTGGAATTGGATTCTGTGTAATTATGTGTATTTGGTAATTGGATTTCTGGAATATATTATGTTTATCTTGACGGTTGTAAAACGGCAAATTTTTTTATTCCTTGACGGTTTTTAACTTGACGGTTGCAAAAACGTCAAAAAATAATTCATTTCGTGACGGTTTGCAAACACCAAAAAACAATTTCTTGACGGTTTTTCCCCGTCAAGAAAGACTTTTCTTGACGGTTATTAGCCGTCATCTAGGCCCCCGTCAAGAAAAGTCGACACTTTTCTTGACGGTTTTTTGTTTGTTTTATTGACGGTTTAAAACCGTCAAGATAACGCATGTTTCTTGACGGTTTAAAACCGTCAAGGATACAAACAAAAAACCATCAAGAAAAGTGTCGACTTTTCTTGACGGGGGCCTAGATGACGGATCCAAAACCGTCAAGAAAAGTCTTTCTTGACGGGGAAAAACCGTCAAGAAAAGCCATTTTTCTTGTAGTGGGTTGATGTAATACCTGGGTTAGATAGGAGGGTGGCATTGATAAGGATACGATACTAGAACTTGCTTAAAATAGGTAGATGAGGGTGCATCACTGTTGGGCATAATAGGGACACTTGTCCTGTTCCCAGGGTCATATACATCTGACATCACTCAACTGCATAAGAGAATTTCTGTTTCATCTATGGTACGTTTGGGAGGAGGGAGGATACGTGTAGTATTTTGTATCCTGATCACTTACCTGAACCTCTTCTCTGACTCTATAAGGAAGCTGATTTGAAGCTACCCGTGTCTTAAAACCACTTGGTCATATGTGTTATTGCTACTACTGCTGTTGTTTATCCTTAACTCATATTGGTTAAGACTATAAAGATGTGAGGGTATGAGAGTGCTAGCAGTAACTGATATACCAGTTGTACAGGAGTATCTATGTGTCAACAGGGGATGGCGACCCGTGCCAAGGGAAATTTTAGGTTGACTGGTTAGCTTATGCAATGATACCCATTGCATATCAGGTAACCATTGTATCCTTAGTGGAACTTAGGATTCACTCGTGACCATCGACGACTGGTACATGTATGGGATAGTGGTAGCATCCCAAGTAAATTAGATCCATAACAGTCTTGATTGTATAACAAAATCCCTTACTAGGAATTAATTGGAAACCTGATAGCCTAGATAGGTATAAATCCAATAGGAGTAAGGTTTTGGTGTCTCAACTGGTCGTGTGAGGAATGCACAGTAGAAGCACAGGTCAGTAGAGTCTTGAGGTTCATGGTGTGAGTTTCCGTTTGGGAAGAGTATTGGTTAAATTCAATTCAGGTGCATCCAAGACCATACCAACATAGTATCCAGCCCATATGGCATGAGTTCAAAACTCTTGAACTTGTTGATTAGTCTTTACTCAGACGTGGTATCGAGCTGGTAGCAGACTTGGTATATCATATAGAATTGGAGTATATGTTGACACATCAATGTAGACGCGATTAGTAGGGACTGTGGATGTCAGGATTGTACTAAGGACCAGGAACCAGACCCCAATGGTGGATCAAAGCAGTGAAGGTAGATTGATCAAGAGGGCTTATGACTGTTGTGGATTAATTCTAGACTGATCTGCGTATCAGTGCAGACTGATGTGTAGAATCAGTCAAGGATTGGGCTTATCAGTTCAAAAAGAACTGGTTGGGATGTATCAGTTCAATAAGAACTGATTTGGATATATTAGTTTAAGATGAAATGATGGGGTACCAGGTGTAAACTTTTAAATCCCAAAAGCCAGGTAAGGTAATATCAGAAAGGAGGAATCCCAGGATTACTATAGGCCCAGAACACACCACACTTCAGTTTCAGGCACTCTTCCTTTTGAATTCAGCAATATGGCATCATTCAGTTACAACTTACAGGAATAACTGTTATCTGGAAAAAAAATCCTGGTCAGATGTTCACCTTTCACTGATTGCTAGAGTATTGATTAAACATACTTGATTTTGGCCATGAAACCAGTCTTTTGGAGTCCTGTACTTGAGTATCTTACTACTGAATCCTGTGTAGCCGCATGGGTTGGCCTGCATTCCTGAGTGCACCCTTAGTTTAGTCCTGAACCTTGGTCCAGACCTATGAAGTTGAACTACTCCTTTCATTTTAATCTTGTTAGCTTAACTTACCTATAGATCAGTAAGGAGAGTTTGAGTTTCCAATGCGGGCATGAGAGCTAACACAAGGTGTAGGTGATTGTTAAGCCTCATGACAGGAGGTATATGAGCAAGGTATAGGACCTGCAGATAATCATATTGATTGCTATAATAGATCTTGGAGCTGTACTAGATTTATACATTACGTAAATGGTATTCGTTACACACACACAGAATACAAGGAAGATGTAGTGGTGGGACTGTAATGGAGAATACCATATTGATAGCTACAGCAGATCTTGGAGTTTGTATTATATTTGCACTGCACAAATGGCATTCCTCTATATATCAGTGGTTCTGATGTTGAGCATATTCTCTTAAGTCCTGTCTATGGTGTGTGGTCACGGTATATAAATTTTACAGTCATTTTGGCATGATAGGTCATAAGTTGGACCTGGTATCAGCATGATCTAGACTGTGGGACAATTGCCTTATAATAGATTCGACTTGCCCCAAGTAACCCTCTACCCACACTCATGAGAACGTCAATAGAGAGATAATAGGTGCACCAGTGAACAATAGAAGTCCCTGTCCAAGAAGAGGGTGATGATCAAAACCTTTTGAGGGCCATTAGGAGCTATAGGAGTAATTAATAATAAATCCAAAATGACTTTACTTTGTTTAATCCATATGTTGATTTAGATTTAATACGTATCACAGGTTACTTGGACTCCAACTCAACATTAAGTTGGTATTCGCAGCTCGAGGCGACAGGCAAGTGCACTTTCTGATTGCTTTCCGATTCATAGTAGTCTTTTCATTTCATGTCTATACATATATCTTGCTGCTTGTTGACACGCTCGTCACACGGAGTAGTCGGGAGGGGAAATATCTTAGTATACATGTGGACTACCCAGAAATATCCCATGAGTCTATTCTTGAACGATAGCTGCTGCACACGACACGTGCAGTATGCCGGATTTTACCCCCTAGCCGTCCACATGGCGAAAGGATATTTCACACCACTTAGATAGATGTCTTTTATTAGCTTTTCCTTGTTTATTTCTCTATCGTGCTATGACATCACTTTATCTTACAGTTTTCATTTCTCATATGCTATTTTCATGTCTTGATAATTCTATTGTGTTTTGCACTGCCGTTGGTTTGTGTACTTGTTCCAATCCTGACTGGATAACCAACATTTTTCAGGTTTAGCCGCGATCACTCTTAGCACTGGGAGAACTTGGGTATGCTGAAGACAACCTAGAAATAGATAGCCATTGTATCATTTTATTAATTATAAAACTTTGTATTTTCCTTTAAATATAAATGTTGTAACTGTTGTAATAAATTAGAAATGTGAATGAGCAGCAATTGTAATTTTGAGCATTTATTTCTTGCGGGCTTGACAGCGTTCTACCGCCGACTCTGCGGCGTAGGCTGGCTTGGACACGTCTCGTATCCGAAAAGCGGGTGCGGGTCGTGACACATCTAGGCAGCTTCGGGACCACGAGAAGAATTATCCAACTCATGATTTAGAGTTGGCAGCAGTAGTATTTGCTTTGAAGCTATGGAGGCATTACTTATATGGTGATCGAGTGGACATGTACACAGACCATAAAAGTCTGAAGTACATCTTTACTCAGAAGGAACTAAACATGAGGCAGAGAAGATGGCTGGAGTTGATTAAGGATTATGATGTGGAGCTTCAGTATCATCCTGGCAAGGCGAATGTAGTGGCAGACGCTCTCAGCAGGAGAGGCGGCGCATTTATGTTGACAACGCAGAAGCATATCTTAGAAGACCTTCAGGAGATGGGCATTGAAGTTATACTTCCTAGTGATGTAGGAGTTCTGGCAAGTTTACAAGTTCAATCCGACTTGGTAGACAGGATCAAGGCAGCTCAGGCGTAGGACCCAAGGATTCAGAAGCTTAGGGCAGAATGTGAGTCAGGACACAGAAAGGAGTTGAAAATTCATGAAGATGGTACCCTTAGGTTTGGGTCACGTCTATATGTGCCTAGTGGAGATATCAGACAGGAAGTTATGGCAGAAGCTCACAGTTCCCAGTATTCTGTACATCCTGGAGGGACCAAGATGTACCAAGATATCAAGCAGCACTTCTGGTGGAATGGAATGAAGAGGGAGATAGCTAGGTTTGTTTTCCGTTGCTTGGTATGTCAGCAAGTGAAGGCAGAGCAGCAGAGGCCAGCTGGATTATTACAACCGCTTCCTATCCCGGAATGGAAGTGGGAACACATCACAATGGACTTTGTGACCGGTTTACCAAGATCGCCAAGTGGTGAAGATGCTATTTGGGTAATAGTGGACCGACTTACAAAGGTAGCACATTTTCTTCCTTTCAGAGTAGGGCAATCTACAGAAAAGTTGGCGGAGTTGTATATGCAACAGATAGTCAGGCAGCATGGAGTCCCTGTCAGTATTGTGTCAGACCGAGATACCCGCTTTACATCATATTTTTGGAAGAGCTTGCATCGTAGTTTGGGCACCAAGTTAAGATGAAGCACGGCTTACCACCCACAGACGGACGGGCAATCAGAAAGGACAATTCAGACTTTAGAAGATATGTTGCGAGCTTGCACTCTGGATTTTGGAGGATCTTGGGAAAGCCGCCTGCACTTAGTCAAATTTTCATACAACAACAGTTATCAAGCCAGTATCCAGATAGCGCCATTTGAGGCACTATATGGTAAGAAGTGCAGATCGCCACTAGCATGGGATGATATCGGAGAAAGGAAGATGCTAGGCCCAGAAATGATTGTTCAGACAGTTAAATTGGTTAAAGGAATTAGAGAGCGACTTCGTGTTGCACAAGATCGACATCGTCATTGGGCGGACCAGCATCGTAGGCCGCTAGAGTTTTCTGTTGGGGACCACGTGTTCTTGCGGATCTCACCTACCCGTGGGGTCATTAGATTTGGCGTTCGCGGGAAGTTGAGTCCGCGATACGTAGGGCCATTCGTTATCCTTGATAGGGTAGGCGATGTTGCTTATCGTTTGTCCCTTCTACCTTCGTTACGAGAGGTGCATGACGTGTTTCATGTATCTCAATTGCGAAGGTATGTATCGGACCCAAGCCATATCCTCGATCATTTAGAACTGGTTGTTGGTACCAACCTGTCTTACGAGGAGCAGCCTGTGTCCATCTTGGACCGAAGAGAGAAGATACTCAAGAACCGAACAATTAACCTTATCCGGGTTGCTTGGGGTCATCACTCTTTGGGAGAGTCAACGTGGAAACGTGAGGATGATATCCGATCACAGTATCCACATCTGTTTGACTCACAAGGTATATCTTTTTCTGTGTACCTTGATTGTCTTGATTCCTCATGCTTATCACCTTATGGGTAGAATTGCTTAATATCGTAGATTGTTAAGTATAGATATGTTACTTGCTAAAGACATTGTAAAATGATTGCTTGATTGAATTGCTTGTACTTAGATTAGTTTAGCCCCGAGGTTTCTATCCTGCTTGGATTTGAAATTCCGAGGACGGAATTTTTCTAAGGAGGGTAGAGATGTCACTCCCCGTTCCCAGAATGCGTATTTTTATACATGTACAACTCATGTGTATTTATTTAGTATTTATCATGTATTTATTTAATATTTATCATATATTATCCTGTATTTAAATTCCTTTAATTTCATGTTAATCAATTAATCTGCTCTTTAAATTTTCATGTTAATTTATTTCCTGCAATTATATTTCTGCAATTTTATTACCTGCACTTTATTTCCTGCTTTTATTCCCTGCCTTAGTCTTGCTTATTTGGGTTTGGGTTGGCTTTGGTTGGATCCCCTACAACCTGACCCATTGGACCCATTGGACCCGGCCCAACTCCCACCTACCACCCCTTTTCTATTTAAAGCTTACATCTCTTTCTCTCTCCTCATAAACTCACATTCTCACCATTACTCTTCTTCTTCTTCTTCTTCATTACTTTCTCCACCTACCAAATCGTAGGCAAGTACAACTTGCTCCACATGAGAACCCATGTTTTTATGGTTCATTTATCTTCCTCTCGTGATCCTAAGAGAGTTTAGAACTTGGCATTTCTCATTTCGAAGTCTTAATTTTTGTAGATCTAGAAATTAGTATTTTCGGATTTTGGTGGTCTTGATCTATCAAACTTTTTTGTTTGCAAATTTTGATGGTTCCATATTGTAGAGAGTTTATTCTACCCAATTTTGACCTTTGGAAAGTTGGATTTGGACTTGTTTTGACCAAGTTATGGACTTTTGAAGCTTTGGGGTACAACCATGGAGTTTTTGTTGTTTGGAGAAGACAGTGAGCAGTATACACTAGCTTTTTAGCTTACGTCACTGAGCTGTGCGTGCTCTTTAGCGCAGCGCAGTTTGGAGTCCATATGCTACCTTTTTAGGAAGCATGTGTCTTGCATACGCTACCTTTTGGAAGCGTATGTCGTATGGAGTTCATACGCTACCTTTTGGGAGCGTATGACTTGCATACGCTGACTTGAATGGTCAGGAGTCGTATGGAGTTCATATGCTACCTTTTGGGAGCGTATGACTTGCATACGCTGACTTGAATGGTCAGGAGTCATATGGAGTTCATACGCTACCTTTTGGGAGCGTATGACTTGCATACGCTGACTTGAATGGTCAGGAGTCGTATGGAGTTCATACGCTGCCTTTTGGGAGCGTATGACTTGCATACGCTGACTTGAATGGTGAGGAGTCGTATGGAGCCCATACGCTGCCTCTTTAACTTGAGCGTAGCCTGACTTGAGCGTACGCTGACCTTACTTACCCTGATCTTCTATAGCCCTGTATATTGATATTTTATTAGATATTTAACGTCCATTTTATATTCTTACGCCTTTTGGCATGAGACTTGATATAATCATGATATGTTGATATTTCTGTTAAATATAGATTGTTACGTGGGATGTACCATATGTCATGAATTGAGCATAGATATCCCGATTGACTGGAATTAAACCTTGAGAGTTATAGACTCGACCCCATTTAATACTAATTGACTTTCATACCTTGTCACCATTGATAATAATGGTTATCTTGACTAAATTAATCATGCGTTCCTAATTGGAACTAAGAGACTGGCTAGTCGTCTTATTGAAATGAATGAATGAGACACGTTCATGTTATGGACTATTATAATCGACTGGCTGATCCCGAATATTGACATACATGCACATGCAGGCTTCAATCTATTTATTTATTTATTTACTTATTTATTTTCTACAAAAGAAGCATGTGTACTTTATGGTCAAGGCATGATTACCGTGGTTAGATTTGATTGTTGCATTACGCTATGTAAGACCTGCAACCTAACCGCACTGGTATCGTTGTAGAGTTGTGCATATCGTACCCCGTACGAAAGTACTCATTTGAATGACCATGATCCACGGCATGGGATTTCACTCAACGTAGGGACTATTAAGTTAAATAAAATAATGATAGCATGGAGAGAATGGATTCCCGAGTTCTTATATGGCAGCCCCCTTGGGACAAGTAGTACCCGACGGGCCGGCTGGTTCCCACAGATACTGTAAAACTGCCACACGGGCAGGGAACAGTATCTGCTTTTATTATTATTGTATATTGTATATTGACGGGCGTCCTGCTAGGACTCGTCTAATTCATGCATGGCGCACATGATTGACTGGATAGACTAGCCTTGCTTGCACATAGTAAGAACTAAGGAATCCCTAATTGTATTATTCCAGGATAACTTGGAACACACAGTAGCAAGCCGTAGTAGTTGAATGGCCGTTTAAATTGATTTGTTTGTGTACTGTACTACTCTGTTACCTAACTGGGATGATCAGAATGTCAGGACATGACGGGCCAACTTCTGTCCTTGTTTGGTTGGGAGGTTGGTTCGAAGTGTCGTGATCTGATGTGAATCCTAGTGGAAAGCAGAGATCTATTATTATATTCTCTTACTTACTGGTTTTAGTTTTCATGTCGTGCTTCCTTGTGGTACTTGCTATTAGAGGTCTAACCTCTCTGGTTTTGCATGGCCAGATTTAGAGCCGGTCCCCGAGGATCCAGCTTACTTCTACCTCCAAGATGGTTAACATAGAGGGATGATCGCAGGAGGACTCGAGTGGGTTTCTTACTTCCCCGCTCGTTTTGTTATCTACTTTATACTTAGCCGTTTGGCATCGACATGTTAGTCGGATTGTCTTGTACTTACTTTTTACATAATTGTAACTAAAGTCAGGCTGCAGCTGATAACAATTGTGTATACCTTTGCTACATCAATCTGGCTATGTTTTGTAAAGCCAGATATCAAGAACATTTTGACAGAGCGTTTGGGACGCCTTACTGCTTTATCTTACATGTTCTCTATTACTGTTTCTTATTTGAATGATTGAGACAATAGATGTGAAGTGACCATAGTGAGACTTTCATGTAGTATGTACCCCCTCGTCTTTTAGACAGCATTGATCGTATTATACGGTATTCATCTACTCGTAATACGTAGCTGGCTGAGTCATTCCCCCGCTCTCCAGTATTCTGGTTCTGGGGCGTGACATATATAATATCACAGGCGAGTACATTCTCTGATAACTTTTCCAAATTTATGATAACTGTTATGATTCATGTACTTAGTGTAGATATACTTATTCCTGACACATGGTTCTCACGGATTGGTATTCCTGGATCTCGACGAGAGATGTTGCTCCTTGTTAGCTTGGGATGTATTGTGCAAGCTCCCTTGTAGCTCTTGCACAATATATGGTCACCGATTCTAGAGCTCCCTTCTCATAGAATCCCGTGCAGTGATGTGTCCTGTTTGGATCCATTCTACCTGTTGGGGGTGGGGGAGTAGTAGCGTATGCCTGTGATCAAATCCATCCCGTATTCCCGAACATTGTTAGTCATATACCGCACTTATGACTAGCCAGGCCAGTTACTTACAGGTGCCCAAGCCGATCACAAGTTGAAACTACTACTCACACACATTGGATAGATGGCTTACCCTGATTTGTGTACATACCATGATCAGTTCTACTTTTCTGTTCTAGCTCTAACTCTACAGCTTACCATGCCATGATACATATATGTACACTCCATAATTTTATTGCATATGCTCTATTTACAGTCTTATGGCTTTTATTCTATCTTGAGATCTGTTATGAGATATATGTACTCGTTCCATCCTGATCGAATATGTTGAAAATGTTTACAGATGTAGAGGAGGACTATTATTGTAATGCCTGTGGTTCGTATTACGTATTTCTGGAATACGTGTACGTATTTATTCTTGTATTGCATGATTTTCTTGCTTAATTCCTCCTTGGGCTTGGTTTATTCTTGGTTGGGTTGGTTTGGTTCGGTTTGGGATTGCTCTTGGTTCATCATGAACCAAGGGGTGAACCCCCTACCTACCACCACCACTCATATTTATTACCTAATCTTCTTCTCTCTCTTCATTACTCTCTTTTCCTTCTCCATTAAACCCACCACCAACCAAGAACACCCCTTAGGCAAGTGCAACTTGCTTCCACAAGAGAGCCCATTTTTATTGTTCCATTAGCTTCTCCTCATGTTTCTAAGACACATTAGAACTTGTCATTTTCTATTTTGGAGCTTTAATTTTTGTAGATCTAGAAATTGGTTATTTCGGATTTTTGGTGGTTTGATCTATCAAACTTCTTTGTTTTCAAGTTTTGATAGTTCTATGCTATAGAGAATTTCGTTCTACCCAATTTTGACCTTCGAAAAGTTGGATTTGGACTTATTTTGACCAAGTTATGGACTTTTGAAGCCTTGGGTTCAACCATGGAGTTCTTGCTGATTTGGAGAAGACAGTGAGCAGTACGCGAGCTTTTTAGCTTGCGTCACTGGCTGCGCGCGCTCTTTAGCGCTGCGCAGTCTGCCCCATACGCTGCCTTTTGGGAGCGTATGACTCGCATACGCTCGCTTGCTTGACAAGGAGTCGTATGGACCCCATACGCTGCCTTTTGGGAGCGTATGACTCGCATACGCTCGCTTGCTTGACAAGGAGTCGTATGGACCCCATACGCTGCCTTTTGGGAGCGTATGTCTTGCATACCCTGACCTAAGCGTATCTTGACCTGAGCGTAGGCTTACCTGAGCGTAGCCTGACCTAAGCATATGGCCTTTGGCTGACTTGGTCTTATGTCAACGTGTCAGATTTGGTTTTATTTTCCTTAAGCTTGGCTCTTCTATAGCCCTGTATATTGATATTTTATTAGATATAATTTACGCCTATTTTATATCCTTACGCCTTTTTGTCATGAACTTGATAATCACGAATTTATGTAATATGTTTGGAAGTAATAACTGAGCTCGACACGACAGTGACCCGTAGTGGTGCACTCCTGACATAATAACCTGACATGACCTGATAGTGGCCCGTCGTGGCGCACTCCTGACAAGTACACTTGGCATGATAACCTGACATGATTATCTCGAATAGCTGTTGCGACGACTACCTGACATGACCTGACCTGTATAATTAATCTGGACACCGTGGGCGATTGTGTTTGTATAAATGAACCAGTCCTGTCTTGCATCATGTCTAGGACAGGGACTCCTGAGTACCACGGTCAGGAGTACCCACTAAAATGGACTAAGGTTAATAACTAGTATTACACAGTAGTCATGAGAGATTTCTCCAGTTACAGGCGATCCCGTTATCCCGGCCACAATTGTTTGGACTTGTAGCCTGCCGTCGAGTAGGGCACATTTCCAGCCCACCGTCGTGTGGGGCACATAATTATTGATAACTGCTTAATGAATCTAAGTCGCCTGGATAACCTGGATTAGCTGCAGGGCTTGTGGCTGGAGGAACATCTCATTGCATCTTCCTAGTAACTAGGCCTGTGTCACGACCCGTCACCCAAATTGTTGGGCCGGGCCGAGCAATGTCCAGCCTACGCTTAAGATAAAGCGCAGTAAGCTGTTCTAGAGATAACAAGACAAGACTAAATGTGCTAACAGTTCTATAAGTGAAGAAGAGTCATAAATGCTCCAAACACAAAAGTCGTCGTATATAGTAAAATATCCAAGTACAAGTAAACTGAAATGTAAAACTGGATACATGTCCAGTTACAAAATGATATAGTCTAATACATGACTACACTAAGTATCCCAAGCAGCTAAGCAAACTAGACGAGTCTCCCCGTAGGAACATCCTAGTATGGCAAAACCGGGTCCTCGGCAGTGACTCCATAATACGAATCACAGAGCAACTCCTCCTCAGTAAGTATACCTAAAACGTTATCCTGTCAGGACGGGAGCAAGTACTAAATCTAGCAAACTAGCATATGAAACATGGAAATGAACATGAGAGGAATAACTGGAAAGCATGGCATCACACAGTCTATCATGGCAAGGACACATATGTCATAAAGACAGATGTATATGTAATGTTTAAAACTGTAGCAGGTACGTGATCGGTCAATAGGTGTACAATGTACTGAGGCACATGTAAATAAAATGTACATACATACAAGTGTAAAGGCGATATATGTACACACGTACAAATACAGCTTGGAGAGTAAGGCCTACAGCGCAGTATCATATAAAATGTAACTTTGCTCGGTACTGAAGAGGGGGTATGATCACGTACTCTACTATCAGTTTCCCCATAACCCATATTCTAATCATGTGAGAGATATATCAAGACTGTTCTAAGCATGGTAGTAACTGAAAGTACAACATGTAGAGATCTAACTTGCTACCCCAAGGATCAGCATGTAACATGGTGGGGTTTGCAGTTCATTCATGTGACAATATGTAAAGTTCGTAGAAAGTACTTGCCTCTAGCAAAGCAAAACAAAACAAGCTGCGATAACAATGCTATGGATGCCTGGTAACTCGTCACTGTAGAAGTAAATATAACAACTTAGTTTTACACTAAGCTAAAACACTAGGACACTAATTGGTGCAACACGACTTGTGACTGGGCACCTAGCCAAAATGATGACTTGGAATAGGAGACCAATGTGGGGTGACACACTATGTTAACTAACTTTCTAGGGTCTTTACACTAGTGAGGGTTGGGGTTCAACACGACTAAAACTCTAAATAACACAAAAGCTACAAGTCGTATTTAATCAATAAATAAATCAAAAGATCATTGTGTTCTAACAATTTTAGAGATAGGCAAAAAGTCTAGTTTTTCTTAAAGCAAAGTACTAAAGTGATCCTTGTTAATCATAGAAATTTATTATAATTTTTCTGGAATTTATTAACCAGTACAAATATTTTATAAAAATCAGTTTTCCTAAGTATACAAAAAGTGAGTTTTTGGTTTCATATGCCAAACTAGTGGCAAAACAGTAAATTAAATACTACAAAAATTATACTAAATTAGCCAACTTAACATAGTATCTAAAAACTATTTTTCCATAATTTTAGCAGTACTTTAAGTATTTTTAGAAAATCAAAAACAGCAATGCACACAATAATTAATTTATCTGCGTATTTTGTCCATGTATATAATTTGAACCAAAGTTCAAATACAGGACCCAAGGCCATGAATCAAGTCCAATATGACTTGTACAGGTCTTGAATGTGTGAAAACACATTTGAGCCCAAATACCCATGCTAGGCTTGGACACCAAATGGTTGCAGTAATTTAAATATACAGAAAATACTAAGTGGTAGAAATACAAAATAAATATTAATATTTTAATAAGGTAAAGTTTTACATAGTAATTATAAAAGTATGAACATTATTTTATATAAATAATTTACACTAAGCTAAGTAAAACACACATAGGAACTAATATATATATATATATATATATATATATATATATATATATATATATATATATATATATATATATATATATATATATATATATATATATATATATAAATATAGGGATATTTATATATATAGGAAAAGGCTCAACTATATATTATATATATATATATACAATATATGTATATATACATACATATAAGAAAATACTTATCTATATAACATATATATATACAAAATTAATGTATACATATATATATATAATAGTATATATATAATATATATACATAAGGAAATATATATACATAAATATATATGTATACATAATACACACATATATATATATATATATATATATATATATATATATATATATATATATATATATATATATATATATATATATATATATACATACATAAAATTATGAAGTATATTCATAAAAACAGCAACTATATATACCTAAATATAGTATGTATAATAATACATATATACATATATACAAATATATGTATACATATATATATATATATAATTATATATAAAAACAAAAAGAAAAAGAAAAAAGAAAAGGAAAAGAAAAAGAAAAGAAACAGCAGCAGGGGGGGGGCTCGAACTCGGGCTAACCGAGCGGGGGGGGGGGGGGGGGGGTTTAGTTACAGCGCGCTGGCCAGTGGGCCAGTTGGCCCGATTGTTAAGAATAGGATTTTGGTTTAATTTATTTAGGTTAGAATTAATTAAACATAATAAAAAAAAATAAACCATCCTGTGTCCTGACAGTTAAGGACACAGGGTTTTCTCGTGTCCGTGCTTCGCACGACACGTACGAACCCTAGTTCTCGTGTCCAGCTACTGGACTAGTGTCCCCGTGTCCTGGCGAACCACACGCGTGGATTCGAGACACGGACGACACGAAATGACACCGCCACTTACGTGTCCGGCGAGTCTGGGGTGTTTCGAAGGCCGTGGACGGCGGAGGAGGCGATGGGACGGTGGCGCTCGGGCGGCGATCGACCCAGCTCGGCGTGGCGAACTGAATGGTGGTGGTGGATGGGGCTGTTGGTCGCTGTGGGGGCGGCGTAGGGGATCGTCGGAGTTAGGGTTAGGTTTAGGGGTTCGTCGGGGAAGAGCGGGGCAGCGGTTAGTCGTGGAGGAGATTTAGGGTTAGGGTTTAGTTCAGGGGGAGAGGGGGAGTTTATATAGGGTCTTTAGGGCGGTGGGGGCAGCCGGATTCGGCGGGGACAGCGGCGTGGGTCGGTCGGGGCAGTCGGGGCTGGTCGTCGGGGGTGGGTAGGAACAATTACAGGAAAACCCCTAGACTTTAGGTAATTGCATAAAAGCCCACCGCCCAAACAGTTTGCAAATATAATTTGCAAACTCTAATTAAAACAATTAATTTATTTGCAAAACAAAATTAAATATTACAAATCGATATTAAAACAATTTTAATAATTGCAACATGATATTAAAACATTTAAATAAATTGCAAAATGATATTAAAATAATTTAGAAAAATTGCAAACCAATATTTTTGTATTTAAAAACTCATTTAAAATTCATTTAAAAATTCTAGAAAATTTCTAAAATCATATTAAATTATTTTAAAACCAATAATGACATTTAATAATTAATTAACACTAGTTTAAAATTTTTTGAAAAATCAGGGGCTTACAAGTCTTCCCTCCTTGAAAAATTTTGTCCTCGAAATTCACAAGGATTGAAGATCCTACAATATTCTAGCGTAGCAAGCAATGCAACAAATGACTAAGGCTACGATCAAAACTAACCTCCCGAAACCTGTTCCGGCTCCGGCTCAAGGACTAGGCTATAAGTCTTCCCCTGGGGTCCCTTGGCTACTGGGCAGTCCCGAATCTGATGGATGGCAGACCCACAAGCTAAACACTGCCCTAATCTCTTCCTGCAGACGACGAATTCATGCCCTGGTCTTTCGCAGAAAGAACATATAGCTCCCTTCTGCTGCTGCTGCTGATATCGGGGTCCCGGGGCTCTAACTGGCGGGGTCTGACGATGTGGTGTAGGGGGATGGTAAGTCTGCGGGGGTGGCGTCGGCGCTCTCTGCTGGAAAGCCTGACGCTTGGACGGATCCTCATGGTGTACAGAAGCCGGCCTCTTGTATGACAGAAGACGCTCCTCAATACTCCGGGCCAACTCTAGGCTCTGGTAGTAGTCAGTCGTACCGTTCGCCACTATAAGGATGCCAATGTCTGGAACTAGACCATGGCAAAACCTACGGGTCATCTCCTCTGGATCAGCAACTAGACTAGGAGCAAAACGGCTCAGGCGACTAAACTCTCCCGCATAGTCATCAACAGAACGGTTCCCCTGCTGGATGTTCTGGAATCGTAGCCCCATGGCTACTCTAGCAGTGGTCGAGAAGAATTTCTTCTTGAACTGGGTCTTGAACTGGTCCCAGGTGGCTCTACCTCTCGCGAACAACGGCTCATTCCTGAACCAGACTCCGGCTAAGTCTATCAGCAGAAATCCTGCTGCCTCGACCTGAAGGTCATCCGGCATCCTAACTCCCAGAAGCTTCCTCTCTACAGAATCTAGCCAGTCATCAGCTACTACTATGCCCTCAGTCCCTGAGAACTCCTTGGGATTCAGACCCATGAAGTCCTTGACCGTCCCCGCTCTCTGCCGTGGCTCTACATGTGGTGGGACCACGGGACGTCCCTCAGAACGCTCCATGCTCTGGCGGAGTAGGGTAGTCTGCTCCTGATGGGTTGTTAGGAACCCCTGGATCAGTGTGAGCAGCTGGTTCCCGTCGAGTGTGACGGAAGCCTGGATGGGTATAGTGATAGGGGGTGGTGGAAGTATCGGGTCCTGCTGGGACTGGGATGTGGAAGGTGGTATCTGGGTCTGTGGATCTGTGGAGTGGGGTAATGTGGTAGGTGGAGGTGTATCAGTCAACCGGTCAGCTGACTGGATATGGAGGGCCACATTCTCGAGGGTAACATACTGGGACGAACGAGTAAGCACCATCTAAATTACACATAAAAAGACTTATAAGGACTTATTTAAAGTAAGTAATCATATGCAAGAAATCTAATTATAATAGCAAACATGTGATGTATTTCCTATGTTACAATCCTAGCATTCCTCTAAGTGTTCTAAGCGTCTTTCCTAATGTTGTCTAATTACCTTAAGTTCCTAATTGCAGGCATGCTTGGTACAATAACGTAACCAAACAGTTTAGTCAGGACCTGCATGGGCCACCAAAAAAACATGTCACGACCCGTCACCCAAATTGTTGGGCCGGGCCGAGCCATGTCCAGCCTACGCTTAAGATAAAGCGCAGTAAGCTGTTCTAGAGATAACAAGACAAGACTAAATGTGCTAACAGTTCTATAAGTGAAGAAGAGTCATAAATGCTCCAAACACAAAAGTCGTCGTATATAGTAAAATATCCAAGTACAAGTAAACTGAAATATAAAACTGGATACATGTCCAGTTACAAAATGATATAGTCTAATACATGACTACACTAAGTATCCCAAGCAGCTAAGCAAACTAGACGAGTCTCCCCGCAGGAACATCCTCGTATGGCAAAACCGGGTCCTCGGCAGTGACTCCATAATACGAATCACAGAGCAACTCCTCCTCAGTAAGTATACCTACAACGTTATCCTGTCAGGACGGGAGCAAGTACTAAATCTAGCAAACTAGCATATGAAACATGGAAATGAACATGAGAGGAATAACTGGAAAGCATGGCATCACACAGTCTATCATGGCAAGGACACATATGTCATAAAGACAGATGTATATGTAATGTTTAAAACTGTAGCAGGTACGTGATCGGTCAATATGTGTACAATGTACTGAGGCACATGTAAATAAAATGTACATACGTACAAGTGTAAAGGCGATATATGTACACACGTATAAATACAGCTTGGAGAGTAAGGCCTACGGCGCAGTATCATATAAAATGTAACTTTGCTCGGTACTGAAGAGGGGGTATGATCACGTACTCTACTATCAGTTTTCCCATAACCCATATTCTAATCATGTGAGAGATATATCAAGACTGTTCTAAGCATGGTAGTAACTGAAAGTACAACATGTAGAGATCTAACTTGCTACCCCAAGGATCAGCATGTAACATGGTGGGGTTTGCAGTTCATTCATGTGACAATATGTAAAGTTCGTAGAAAGTACTTGTCTCTAGCAAAGCAAAACAAAACAAGCTGCGATAACAATGCTATGGATGCCTGGTAACTCGTCACTGTAGAAGTAAATATAACAACTTAGTTTTACACTAAGCTAAAACACTAGGACACTAATTGGTGCAACACGACTTGTGACTGGGCACCTAGCCAAAATGATGACTTGGCATAGGAGACCAATGTGGGGTGACACACTATGTTAACTAACTTTCTAGGGTCTTTACACTAGTGAGGGTTGGGGTTCAACACGACTAAAACTCTAAATAACACAAAAAGCTACAAGTCGTATTTAATCAATAAATAAATCAAAAGATCATTGTGTTCTAACAATTTTAGAGATAGGCAAAAAGTCTAGTTTTTCTTAAAGCAAAGTACTAAAGTGATCCTTGTTAATCATAGAAATTTATTATAATTTTTCTGGAATTTATTAACCAGTACAAATATTTTATAAAAATCAGTTTTCCTAAGTATACAAAAAGTGAGTTTTTGGTTTCATATGCCAAACTAGTGGCAAAACAGTAAATTAAATACTACAAAAATTATACTAAATTAGCCAACTTAACATAGTATCTAAAAACTATTTTTCCATAATTTTAGCAGTACTTTAAGTATTTTTAGAAAATCAAAAACAGCAATGCACACAATAATTAATTTATCTGTGTATTTTGTCCATGTATATAATTTGAACCAAAGTTCAAATACAGGACCCAAGGCCATGAATCAAGTCCAATATGACTTGTACAGGTCTTGAATGTGTGAAAACACATTTGAGCCCAAATACCCATGCTAGGCTTGGACACCAAATGGTTGCAGTAATTTAAATATACAGAAAATACTAAGTGGTAGAAATACAAAATAAATATTAATATTTAATAAGGTAAAGTTTTACATAGTAATTATAAAAGTATGAACATTATTTTATATAAATAATTTACACTAAGCTAAGTAAAACACACATCGGAACTAATATATATATATATATATATATATATAAATATAGGGATATTTATATATATAGGAAAAGGCTCAACTATATATTATATATATATATAAATATATGTATATATACATACATATAAGAAAATACTTATCTATATAACATATATATATATATACAAAATTAATGTATACATATATATATATATATATATATATATATATAATAGTATATATATAATAATATATACATAAGGAAATATATATACATAAATATATATGTATACATAATACACATATATATATATATATACATACATAAAATTATGAAGTATATTCATAAAAACAGCAACTATATATACCTAAATATAGTATGTATAATAATACATATATACATATATACAAATATATGTATACATATATATATATATAATTATATATAAAAACAAAAAGAAAAAAAAAAGAAAAGGAAAAGAAAAAGAAAAGAAACAGCAGCGGGGGGGGGGGGGGGGGGCTCGAACTCGGGCTAACCGAGCGCGGGGGGGGGGGGGGGGTTTAGTTACAGCGCGCTGGCCAGTGGGCCAGTTGGCCCGATTGTTAGGAATAGGATTTTGGTTTAATTTATTTAGGTTAGAATTAATTAAACATAATATAAAAAAATAAACCATCCTGTGTCCTGACAGTTAAGGACACAGGGTTTTCTCGTGTCCGTGCTTCGCACGACACGTACGAACCCTAGTTCTCGTGTCCAGCTACTGGACTAGTGTCCCCGTGTCCTGGCGAACCACACGCGTGGATTCGAGACACGGACGACACGAAATGACACCGCCACTTACGTGTCCGACGAGTCTGGGGTGTTTCGAAGGCCGTGGACGGCGGAGGAGGCGATGGGACGGTGGCGCTCGGGCGGCGATCGACCCAGCTCGGCGTGGCGAACTGAATGGTGGTGGTGGATGGGGCTGTTGGTCGCTGTGGGGGCGGCGTAGGGGATCGTCGGAGTTAGGGTTAGGTTTAGGGGTTCGTCGGGGAAGAGCGGGGCAGCGGTTAGTCGTGGAGGGGATTTAGGGTTAGGGTTTAGTTCAGGGGGAGAGGGGGAGTTTATATAGGGTCTTTAGGGCGGTGGGGGCAGCCGGATTCGGCGGGGGCAGCGGCGTGGGTCGGTCGGGGCAGTCGGGGCTGGTCGTCGGGGGTGGGTAGGAACAATTACAGGAAAACCCCTAGACTTTAGGTAATTGCATAAAAGCCCACCGCCCAAACAGTTTGCAAATATAATTTGCAAACTCTAATTAAAACAATTAATTTATTTGCAAAACAAAATTAAATATTACAAATCGATATTAAAACAATTTTAATAATTGCAACATGATATTAAAACATTTAAATAAATTGCAAAATGATATTAAAATAATTTAGAAAAATTACAAACCAATATTTTTGTATTTAAAAACTCATTTAAAATTCATTTAAAAATTCTAGAAAATTTCTAAAATTATATTAAATTATTTTAAAACCAATAATGACATTTAATAATTAATTAACACTAGTTTAAAATTTTTTGAAAAATTAGGGGCTTACAGCCTGGATAACCCTAGTTAGTTAAAGTATCAAGCCGTACTTATTGCTTGGCCGTGAATGATTGGATGGAGTCTAACTGGTCTAGTCTTGTCCTGATCTTGTTCCAGATTACTGCATGACCAGAATGCTTGTATTTATTTTACCGATAAATGGTGAGAATTCCAAGTTCTGTTCAGACGAAGGGTTACAACCCCGGTCCTTGTTTGGTTACGGGTTGTAACCTGGTTATCTGAATAGTCCCATGGTTATCTCATCGTATATCATCCTGTCATGCTTTCCATATGTTCTGTCTTTTATCGACTCTGTACAAGATTGTCTTTTATATTCACCTATCATGCTTTTCTTAAAATTACTGTCTCTTATTATGTAATTATCCTATGGTGCTAATTGTTGGTTTTAGCTCTTAAGTGAAGCCTCCTTTGTGGCACTTGCTCTTTCTGGGGTCTGACCCAGCTGGTTTTGTATGGCCAGATACCGGAGCAGCAGCAAGGGATCTACCGACCTTCCAGCCCGATGGTGAACACCAGGCGTAACCAGGGCAACGAGTGGATTTTATTTTGCTCTCCCACTCCCTTGTAAAAATATTCTTTGAGGCGTTTAGCCGTCGAGCAAGTGTTAGCTCGTTTGCAACTTTATTTATTATCTGCCTACGGGCTGTAAGCATGATTGGCAACTCGAGGTTGATCATGTATGACTAAAACTCTTGCTAGTCCTCACATTTTGTAACGACTAGCTTCATGATCAGCTGAATATGTAATGTTTGGGACGCCTTACAATTGCATATTTGGTGATCTGATATCTTGTGATTATTAGTTGGTTGAGATTGAGACAATAGGATAATTTATGACCTTAAGAGACTGATGGCTTGTAGATAAACCCTCACATATCTAGACAGCCGTGACCGTATAGTGAGATGGATTCCATTTCATTATACGTAGCTGGCTATGTCTGCCCCCGCTCTCCAGTATTCTGGTTCTGGGGCGTGACAATTATTGCACTTACTACGGCCCTCCGGACGTAGTAGGTTTAGAGACAAATACCCTAGATCCGCAGGGTGCAGTACCGCAGGGCGAGATACCGCCTATCCTGTAGATAGAGTAGGTTTTTGTACTAGACCTTGTCTCCAGTCACTCTTGGGACTGTTATTATTTTGGCTTGTATTAGAGACTTTGGACTTAGACTTGTATATTCTTTGTGTTTGGACTTGACGGGTTATATTTTATTGTCGTGTTGTCTTTATCTTTCAGTATTTAATTTATCATCTTAGAGTTGTGAATGAGCACTCATATATTATCATTGCTTGTCCTCCGTTCAGAGTTGACCATATTCTCGACTGGTTTTGATATTATATAAACTGTTGTTAGAGTAGTAAACCTACAGCGTTCCATACTGTTTTTACGGTGAGGGCTGGGTGTTGTTATGCACACGTGCTCTTATAGCGGGTGCGGGTCGTCACACGTTTTTAGTGGTGGCCTACGCAGGTCCTGAAGTCGCAATTAGTACGATATCGTAGCAGCACTCGTCTTAGAGTATTGACTACAAGCCTGTGTTACATATAGGAGGTGGTAGGCTGAGAGTACTCAATCATAGTAGGATCTTTCCTTGCTTATCTTGCTTACCGTCTTTGATATTGATTTAATGTATTCTAGCTGTCCTCCTTTGATATAATCCTTCTTGTGCCATATTGATATCTTTCTTTCAATCTGTCTCCAGGATGGTTAAGACTCATTCTTCCAGTGAGGAGCACGGGGAGACGGAGAGGTCTGCTACCTCTGGCGGACAGGCTCCAGTCACTTCCCGTGCAGTTGGGACTTCAGTAGGGGCTCTCGGGGGTACTCCTCCAGCGCTCTCGATGACTGTCCCTGGGGTCACTGCGGGTGCTCTTCCTGCAGTACCGGGGGCTACGACGGGAGCTGTCGGGGGCGTTCCTCATCCTCCTCCACAGCAGGGGACTCCTCCGATGGTGGTGGAAGTTGTTCTTTCCGTTGCCTCCTCTGCCTACAGACATGGTGCAGATGCTCGCATTCTTTCAGCAGGTACTGGAGTCCCAGCGGGCCCAACACGAGACACAGATGAGACAGACTGAGGCCATGTGCCAGGGCATGGAGGATGCCCATAGGTTGGCTCTGGCTACGATGGAGCGTGGGGCTCCACAGCGGGAGGCACAGCAGCAGAAGCCCGGAGACATCCAGGCTTTCAAGAAGATGGGTCCGAGGGATTTCAGAGGGACCGAGGGCATTGTATATGCTGATGACTGGCTCGAGGATATCGAGCGTCAGATGAGGGCCTCTCGCCTTGCAGACGACCTGAAGGTCGAGGCGGTTGGCTTGCAGTTATTAGATGTTGCCCGGACATGGTTTCGGAACGAGCCAGCTCTTGCAGGAGAGGGCCACACTTGGGCTGAGTTTTGGGCCCTATTCAGAGAGGTTCTTTTCCCCCACAAACAAGATCGGCCTAGTGCGGCAGTTTCAGAACCTGCAGCAGGGCAGTATGACTGTGAAGGAGTATGCGGCGGAGTTCGGCCGGCTGAGCCGATACGTCGAGTACATGGTGAGCGACCCAGTGATCCGAGCAGAGTACTTCCGGGAGGGATTGACATGGGATATCAAGATCCTGATCCCTTCCTTCTATACGACATATACAGAGGTCTATGCGGAGGCTCGGAAGGTGGAGAGAGAGTGGGGCTTTAAGCCGAAGAGGGATCGTGAGTTGTTTTCGGGGGCCAGTAGCAGCGCGGGGGCTGCTAAGCGCCCTCAGCTTCAGCATCAGCCGTTCCAGCATCATCAGCAGCAGGTGCAGGCCAGGGCACCTGTCCAGAGGGTTCAACAGCATCAGGGGCAAGATGATGCTCCGTGCCACTTCTGCAAGAAGCCCGATCACCTCTTTGAGTTCTGTAGGAGGAGGCTGGGGCTGTGCCTCTTTTGCGGTGCCGCTGGGCATCAGATGCGGGAGTGTCCCAAGAACCCCCGTGTCGCTGGAGCAGCTCAGAGGGCACCTGTTCCAAGGGCACCAGCTAGTGTGCCTGTAGTTCAGCAGCGGGGTCCACTTCCGACCCAGCAGCAGTAGTTTGTCCAGCACCGCCAGCAGAGGGGTGTTCAGGGTAGAGCCTTTGCTCTTGCATCCGAGGAGATGGAGCCTATTACAGATGTTATCGCAGGTTCTGTTCTGCTCGATTCTTTTCCAGCTTTAGCCTTATTTGATTCTGGTGCTACGCACAGTTTTGTATCTGTTTCTTTTGTTCTTAGGCATAATATCATTGCTGAGTATCTTGGTAGGACTTGCAAGATTATGACTGGGAATGGTATTATCCTGGTTAATAATGTTTGCAAGGGGCGGAGAGTTTTTTTGAGAGGCCGAGAGCTGAGTGCGTGTTTGCTCATAATGCCACTTTCGAGCTACGATGTGGTACTCGGTATGGACTGGTTGAGCATGCACCATGCTAGCATAGATTGCAGGGGAGGCAGGATTCTGTTCAGGCCGCCGGAAGAGCCGGAGTTTAAGTTCACCAGAGGTGCAGCGAAGCCAGGAGATGGATTCTGCGGAGCATTGTTGGCGGGGCCAGTGTTGCCACATCCACTTATTGCTGAGTTCTTGGATATCTTTCCTGAGGAGTTGCCAGGGATGTCGCCAGATCGTGATGTTGAGTTTTCTATAGACCTAGTGCCGGACGCTGAGCCTATCTCACAGCACGTCTATAGAATCAACAACAGTGAGTTAACGGAGCTGAAGAAACAGGTTGATGAGCTGGAGGACAAGGGCTTTATCCGATCTAGTTCTTCATCTTAGGGCACGCCAGTTCTTTTCGTTCTGAAGAAGGATGGTACGGTACGTATGTGTATTGATTACAGGGCGCTCAACAACCTTACCATCAAGAACAAGTATCCTTTGCCAAGGATTGATGACTTGTTCGACCAGTTGAGCGGCGCGAGGGTGTTCTCGAAGATCAACTTGCGTACCGGGTACCATCAGTTGAAGGTAAAGCGGGATGACATTCCGAAGACTGTATTTCGGACCCGTTATGGCCAGTATGAGTATAACGTCATGCCGTTTGGGTTGACCAACGCCCCGGCGGTATTCATGAACTTGATGAACAAGGTATTTTATTAGTACCTTGACAAGTTCGTGGTGGTCTTCATTGATGACATTCTTATCTATTCGAAGACGCCAGAGGAGCATGAGGAGCACCTGAGGATTGTGCTGGACACTCTCAGGAGGGAGCAGCTGTATGGAAAGCTGTCGAAGTACGAGTTCTTCTTGGATCGCGTGGAGTTCCTAGGCCATGTTGTCTCTGGCGAGGGGATTTCAGTGGACCCGAAGAAGATTTCTGCAGTGGAGTCCTGGTCTACGCCGAGCTCAGTAGCAGAGGTTCAGAGTTTTCTGGGTTTGGCAGGTTATTACCGGAGGTTCGTGCAGGACTTTTCCAGGATTGCCCAGCCGATGACCCGACTTACCAGGAAGGACGAGGAGTTTGTTTGGTCCGAGGAGTGCCAGGCCGCCTTTGAGGAGCTGAAGACGAGGTTGACTACAGCTCCTATCTTGACGCTGCCATCTGGATCTGGTGGTTATACGATCTACAGTGACGCTTCAGGACGGGGTTTGGGTTGTGTACTTCAGCAACACGGGAAGGTGATTGCCTATGCATCTAGGCAGTTACGTCCTCATGAGAGGAACTACCCTACCTACGATCTGGAGCTGGCAGCGGTCATCTTTGCTTTGAAGCTGTGGAAATACTATTTGTACGGAGAGCGAGTTGATATCTATACAGATCATAAGAGCTTGAAGTACGTGTTTATCCAGAAGGAGCTGAATATGAGGCAGAGGCGATGGTTAGAGCTGATGAAGGATTTTGATATATCCTTATAGTACCATCCGGGGAAGGCAAACGTGGTTGCGGATGCTTTGAGCAGGTATCCCGTGGCCATGTGTTTGACGATGGATCGTCACCTTCTAACAGATTTGGAGAGTTTGGGCATAGAGGTGATAGTTCCTGGGTTCGAAGAGCAGATGTGGGGTCTCCAGATGCAGTCAGAGCTGATGGACAGAGTCAGGTCAGCTCAGTTTGAGGATGAGGCTCTGAGGGTCATCAGGGAGCAGGTTCGGGCAGGACTATTAGATGAGTTCTCTATAGCGGAAGATGGGTCGTTGAGGCATGGTACCAGATTGTGCGTGCCGAGCGGAGGACTTCGGGAGGATGTTCTTCAGAAGGCACATCGTTCTCAGTACTCTATGCATCCTGGAGCCAATAAGATGTATAGAGACTTGAGATAGCATGTTGGTGGTATGGCATGAAACGCGAGGTGGCTCAGTTCGTTTCTAGATGCTTGGTGTGCCAGCAGATGAAAGCCGGGAGGCAGAGACCCGATGGATTGCTCCAGCCACTACCCATTCCAGAGTGGAAGTGGGAGCATATCACTATGGACTTTGTATCTGGGCTTCCGCGCTCTCCAGGAGGAAATGATACGATTTGGGTCATCGTTGATTGATTGACCAAATCGGCCCACTTTTTGCCTTTCAAGGTGGGTTTGTCTACGGAGAGGTTGGCCGAGATGTACGTGATGGAACTGGGGATTCCCAGGACCCTTCCTTTGGTGTGCGTATTGATCGATAGAAAGTTAAACAGATCTAATACATGTTCTAACCCTTCATTGGCGGAAACTAGGGTTCACGAATTATACCTGCGGCGGAAAGGAGACAAGTAATTCCTGGCAATCTCGAGCGGACGATCCCAAGATCTTCTGTACGTATTCCTTCCTCGAGTTGGACGTCATGTGGACGACGATCTCCCAACCTTTTCTTCTCCTTGGCAGCACTCTCTTTCTCTCCTTATGTGAATCACGAATTTAGAAAAATTTCAGATTTCTGATCTGTAATCTGGCGGCCAGAGAATAGAGGATATATATAGGCTACGGCAGGGACCATGAGAAAAATTAGGATTAGGCCTCCTAACGGATCTGGATATCCCGTGTTCAGCCCGAACACACAATCCAGGCCCATTAACAATAGCTCGGTCCACTAATGAGCTATTGTTGTACTACCTCCCTAATCTCATTTATTATATGCTTGTTTGGCTCCCCATGTTAAGATATCGTATGTCCTGTCGATAAATTAAGTTACTGACAACTATATTGATTCGACATCTTTTATCCTTAAGTAGTATCGCTCAACTTTATTTGTCATGTCAGATATAATCCACCTGCAGGGTTTACATGACAATCCTTATGAGCTCCTTAAGAGGACATCATCAACCCGATGTATCGGGACATGGATTCCATTTATAACCAACAGCCCATCATACATACAATGTTATTACCCAATTCATAGAGGTTGTTGATCCATAATGAATCTCACTCTTTTATGAGTCAAAGTAATGCACACTGCATATACATGTCCGTTATTATATCCGGATTAAGAGTACAAGCATCCATAATAACAGAGGTATTTGTTCTCTTATGTAAGTCAGTACAAAGAGAACAACCTCAAGTGGTCCTGTTCAATACATACAAAGTGTACTAGTGTAAACCTATAGTCAAGATAGACTAATACCAGATTACACTACAACCTTTCCAATAGATTATCCAAGTCCATCTAGGTTGTGAACTATTTATATACTCTATAGAAACTGATAATATGATCTTCTGTGTGTCACCACACACCATATTATCTACAATATAGAATATCAGACATTTGTATTAACACTTGCAACAAATACAATATGCAAACATTTGTCCATATGATTCTCATTCAAAATTTAAGGAAATAAGGTTACTACAAAAGTGATGCTTTTAGTATATAACCCTAACAGTACGTACGGCAGATAGTCCGATTGCACGGGGTTCCAGTGAGTATAGTCTCGGATCAGGGACAGCCGATTCACTTCCCACTTCTGGAGGAGTTTGTAGCTTAGCTTGGGCACATCGCTCAAGTTCAGTACCACATACCACCCTCAGACAGACGGGCAGTCAGAGAGGACGATTCAGACCCTCGAGGATATGCTTCGTACCTGTGTCTTGGACTTCGGAGGATCTTGGGAGGACCACCTTCACTTGGTAGAGTTTGCTTACAACAATAGCTACCAAGCCGGTATAGAGATGTCACCTTTCGAGGCACTATACGGACGGAGGTGCCGTACTCCCTTGTCTTGGGATGATGTCAGCGAGAGGGTTTTGCTTGGCCCTGAGATGGTAGTGGATGCTGCAGAGAAGGTCAGAGTTATCAGAGATAGACTTCGGGTGGCACAGGATAGGCAGCGGCATTGGGCCGATAGCCACCGGAGGCCGTTGGAGTTTGAGGTATAGTTTAGATTTTTCTAGTATTTG
>JANAVB010011397.1:11420524-11445524 GCA_029216955.1 Iris pallida | reverse complement strand
ACGCCTGCGAGTCCACACTAGGGACGAGGGTGATGCTAGCCTGCGAGTCCACACTAGGGACGAGGGTTAGTAGTAGATGCTAGCCTGCGAGTCCACACTAGGGACGGGGGTTAGCAGTATAGGGTTACGCCAGCGAGTCTACACTAGGGACGAGGGTGATGCTAATCTGCGAGTCCACACTAGGGACGAGGATTAGTAGTTGTTCAAACCCGCGAGTCCATACTAGGGACGAGGGTTTGAGTATTCGTTTCGGTTATCCGTGGACATCTTGACATGAGTTCTCTAGTCCTTGTTCAGCAGTTCATTTTCGTGTAGACAGTGTATAGATTCGTGCTTATTCATTACTCAGTTTTACTTGTTTATCCTATATTTTTCTCCATGCATAATAAACTGTTAAAAAGGCTCGTTTTTATGTATCTTGCTAGTCCTCTGAGGACCTGATGATCTCTTCAGGTTTAGCGACTACATGGACTTAGTTAGCAGAGCAGGATGATAGAGGATTGCGATATATGATACAGGTATTTGTTTTCGTTATTTCTTTATTATCTTCTCGTGCTTTATATTCCATACCATGATATACTCTGCTTATTTATAGGCTCATATCATTCTTAGAGTCTAATCGAACAATATGCTAATGGGTTGCAGACCATGACCCATACTTGTTCATTCTTGTTTATATGATTCATGTGGATTGAGATATAGTTTAGATTAGATATGATACCCATGACCTTGACAGCTTATACGTACTCGAGTCGGGCTGGAGTCCGCTCGATACGTAGCTGGCTTGCTCACGAACTCGCGTCCGAAAAGCGGGTGCGGGTCGTGACATTATTCCCTCACAAAACACCAAACATCAAACCCAACACACCAAATCCTTCACACCATTTTTGGAGAACACACCAACATGACTCCCCCACTCTCCCCGTGTTGCTAGTACTGTATGACCGTTGAGCACCTCTAGAGGGGAGATAAATAGAGTGTGTACGTGCAGCGGAATAAATATCACAATTTAAAAACTATTTAATATGGCTAATCAAATACAGGTAAGAGCAGATGAATATCCGTATATGAATTGCAGTAAAAGTAAAGAGTTGAGAAGAATCAAACTCAGTGACACAACGATATATATTGGTATCCCTCGTGGAGGACTAGTCCAGTCTCGAGTACTCTTGCTCGATGTTAATCTACTATGACACAAGCTTTACTGAGTGCTCACAACTCTTACAACATCGTGCTTGGGGACAAGTGCATGACCAACTTCAACAACACCATGCTTGGCGACAAGTGCACGACCGACTCCAGAAGACGTTTGAAAACATGAATATTTTCTGAGATAGCCTCCGATACAACTCTTTAAACCAAACTCTATATTGGACCGAACTGATACTGGCTTGGCTAAGAGTAATATAGGCTAAATATGAAAATGTATAGCTCATATAAAATACTTAAGGAATAGAGAGAAGAGAAAGTGAATGAGATAGGATGATTGAAAATGTGAAAGTTCTTATCTATTTATAGTATTTTTATGAACCGAATTCGGGCAGAGTTCGGATGCAGAAATCTCGTAATCGAACATTGAATATTGATATTCAGGAAGTTCAAAAACAGCTTGACAGTCTTGACGAACTCGGGCCAAGTTCTATCAGGGTTCTAACAGAACTGATTTGCGCCAATTTGATGGATTTTGGACTATTTTGTTTGTGGACTTTGGATAAGAATTTTATGGATAGGAAGGGTGTATTTTGTGGACGAAAAAATTGCTAAGCCAGTACCGATCCGATCAATCTTACATATTTTTCTAGACTCAAATAAAGATAAAAATACAAAAAAAATATATAAAAAGTCTTAATCTTGATTCCATCACTTTTGGTTTTTGATGATGACGAGATGTTTGAAACAGTAGGTGCCTTCATTCTGACTTGATACCTGTAGCTGTGTATATTTTACGTATCGACCAAAGTTGACGTAGATTATCTTTTGATTACATGACTGTAAGCCCCCATATTTTGAACATATATAACTATATATATATATTTATATTTATATTTAAATTAATTGATGACAAATTAAATCATTTTAATTTACATAGTTATAGTTATACTTATAAGTTACATTTAAAGTGATTAATGTAACATTAATACCAAATGGTTTTTAGCAAATAAAGTTATATATGTGATACTGGATATTTGAAGGGCCTGATAACACTGTGGATTTTTTTTAGAGATTATACTTTTTATTTTGTTAGGATGGGCATATTCCCAACCCTCCTAATATGTTTTAAATTTTATAGATACCCGGCCCATAACTAGGCCCATAATCATTAGGGTGTATGATGCACAGGCCTTCTTAGAAACCATCTAATGGCTAGCGGGTAGGCTATATATATCCAACCCGATCCGCCAACCTAATGGACTGGGAGCATTTTTATTTAGACCGGGCGGGCAGTTACCAACTGAACCCGCAACTTGACCGCGACCCGACCAATAATTTCAAATGTTACTGTACATTTTTCCTGTATTTCCCACGCGTACTGTAGCGCTGGAGACTTGCAGACTGCAGCGGCACGCACGCGGTACGGAAAGGCCAGCTCCCCCCAGCTGTGCAGTGACCTACGCCTCCTCCTCTCCCACAGAATCAAACCCTAACCTCCTTTATATATAAGCGTTGAGGCTCATTCACCCTTCCTAGGAAAACCTAGCCGCCATCCTAAACTCCTTTGAACTCAACTTCATCTCCCCGGCGAGCTCTGCCAGTTGTCAACCGAGGGGACACTCGCCAACATCTCAGAAGCTTGACCATTCGTCCATTTGCGACGGCAAGGCAACGACGACTTTCCCGGCGTGCGAACATTGTGTTCAAAATTCTTTCCGACAGCACCGGCGTGAAGCCGTAGTTCCTCCTCTCGACCGCTCGAGACAACGAGCATGGCGAGTAGCACCACGACTCCTCCACCCGAGAGCCGATCCTACTTGTTGGCACAGCCAAACACCACCCCTATGGTACGACAGATCTGAACTCGGGCGAGTTCTCTTGCCGGTTCTTACAACTCTGCTATGAGTTTTCTCAAGCTCTCTATAGATCACTTCTTGTTGCCATGCATATATGTTAACATTATGCATAGGATCTTTTTACTGTTACATTTATACAGTCCTCAACTGAGTTTAGCATGTAAATGCCATTAGAGATTCAATAACAGTTTGATGAATGAATGAATTGGATGAGTTTCCCAATAGGTTTCTAAGTCATCAACTCTGCATAGGTGTTGATGTAAGAACTGTGAGGAAGTCTGTCCGAGAAGGAAAGCACAGGTAGGACATGTTCATATGAGAGGGCTTATCGAAGGCTTTGTTCATTCAATACATATACATAGCACAGTGCATTAAGGTTACTTGTCAAGAGAAATAAGAGATTTAACAGTTCATAGCAAGGTGAATGATACCTATAAATCAGACCATACTGCCAAAAGAAAGTATTGAACTAATATGTGTGGGTGTGAGCTGTTGTGTTGGGGTTGAGGGCAAGCTAATGCGCAACATGAAAATAGTAATTTAAATTTGGAGGAACAAATATGGGGGTGCCTTTTGATTCATGTCCTTCCCTTGGATATGAACTTGGGATGCCATGGACATGTGGGTGATGTAGAGTGTGACTTACTCTTATGGTGTGATGTGTTCATGAAAGTGTGTTAAACATTCAAAAGGCAATGTATAGATGGAAACTTGTGTGATCAATAGGTTAGAGGATGAATGAGGAGGGGAAATGGTAGGAGTGTTATGTTTAATAAATAAAAATTTGTGATTAGTGCACAATATGATTTGAGTTGTGTGTGCATATGGTTATTGTACATGAACGAACAGTAGAGTGGTAAGGAGGCGAGAAAATGAAAATAAGTATGCATATGTATGAATGTGTGTTACTGTTGTATTCTAAGCATAGAGCAAGAAATTGGAAAGTATATTATGACATTGTGTGTTGGTAGAAAGGAAGTGATAGGTGCCATATATATGGAGTAGTGATAGCTCTGGAGGGAGCAGTATAAAATGTGTGGAGAAATTTTGTGTAATTAAATAGAAAGGACTTATGAAATTATGAAGTTGATAAATCAGTAAAAGAAAAGAAATTGTGTTAGTTGGAGTGTTAGTCCATAGCGGTTTTAAAATAGGGCACATATAAGAGGCAGTGACACATGTGGGTGTAGGTATGGGCAAATCAACTACTATTATAATTGGGAACTTATACCTATAATCATGAATCCTTGTATTAACCTAAATATATATATACATTTATATGGACTAGTAAAACCTAGTGTTGTTATTTCTGTTCCTATAATATTATAGTTAGCTTAATAATTAATTAGTTGTAAAATACTCCTCTAGGTCCTTTTGACTCTTCGGACTTGAGCATTAGGAGCCAGGCAAGTATACCTTGCCAATTTGATTTACAGTATTTACATGCTTGTTTTCTTATCTGTTGTTCACTTTGGATAAACTGTTACATGATTTTACTTGCCCCATATTCAGTCTATTACATGATTATACCTGCTGACACACTAGACATGATACACGGATTCATATTGCATGACATATAGGCGACGCGTACATGATCATTGATATTACTTATAGATGGATCTACCCGTATACATGATAGCCTGGTGTTACCTATTTGTCACGACCCGCACCCGCTTTTCGGACGCGAGAGCGTGAGCAAGCCAGCTACGTATCAAGCGGACTCAGCCCGACTCGAATACGTAAATGCTGTCACGACTATGGCATTGGGCCTAATCATGGTAAGGCAAAACTATATCTCAATCACAATAAGAATAATAAACAAGAATGAACAAGTATGGGTCGTGGTCTTTAGCCCACTAGCATATATGTCCGATAAGACTCTAAAGGAAATAACAAGAGTCTAAAACTGAATCAAGAAATAGAATATCTCATGATAAGGTATGAAAGCACGAGCGGATAATAAACACAATAACGATACCTGAATCCCGCAAGCGTATCATCACATCCGTCATCCAGAACCACTAGCTAATTCCATACAAACGCTAAACCTGAAGAGATCATCAGGTCCTCAAGGGACATAGCAAGATACATAAAAACATGCCTATCTAGCAGTTTATCATACAATAAAAAAATACAGGAAATAAACGGGAAAAGTCCAATCAATACGAAAATACGACTATACACGACTGGAAGACCACTACGCATAACCGAACTGCTGGAGAAGAACAAAAGAACACGATATCACGATGTCAATGGATAACCAATCGAATACTCAAACCCTCGTCCCTAGTATGGACTCACAGGTTTGAACAACTACTAACCCTCGCCCATAGTGTGGACTCGCATGCTAGCATCACCCTCGCCCCTAGTGTGGGCTCGCAGGTGTGGAACATATAACTACTAACCTTCGTCCATAGTGTGGACTCATAGGCTAGCATCACTCTCGCCCCTAGTGTGGGCTCGCAGGTGTGGAACATATAACTACTAACCCTCGCCCCTAGTGTGGACTCGCAGGCTAGCATCACCCTCGCCCCTAGTGTAGGCTCGCAGGTGTAGAACATATAACTACTAACCCTCGCCCCTAGTGTGGATTCGTAGGTTAGCTTCACGAAATCAATATACAAATAACTACTAACCCTCGCCCCTAATGTGGACTCGCAGGTTAGCTTCAAGAATTCAAGGTACAACAGTTTCATTATGACTTATTCCTCCAATGACACGATATAACTCAGTCCAAGTACAGGTGATGACACGACATGACCCAAATCACGATACACGAGAGAACCAATCCAATATGAACTACAAAAACTATGAACAAGAACTATAAATACATATATCAAATATGAACTTCAAGCTAACTATAAACAAGGACTACAAATATACTAGCATGCACGATGTACAAATCTCATGTCAATAATCAACTAGTAAAAACTATATAATAATAGAAATATGCATGTAAATAAACTATAGAGGGAGGCAAGGTATACTTGCCTGGTGGTAGCACGAAGAATCAATAATATACCGTCAACTGGTACGCCATGAAGTCCAAATCATCACAACTGTCTCCGAAAGCTGAAATAAACATTGTCAACATTCTCAGAATAGTCGAATTAGCTAGGATTGCCTGTCCTTAAGTCCAATTCTGGACACAGAGGCAAAACGGTAATTTTGGGTCAAAACGGTGTCTGCCGTTGGACCCGCTTTGTACCAAAAAGCGTGCCAGAGTCAATGGTCTCTAAAGTCATCAAACTATATGTCTACGAATTTGTTTTGATAATACGAACCCAACGGTATGTCCAATTTTAGATTCCGGTAGGCCGTACATAAAATTGCCCGTTGAATCGGATCGTGGGGTCCACAAAACGACGATCCGATCAACTGTCTCAGAATCAGACCAAATTGGCATAAGTACCAGAAAAATGATACAGTCCTGTTGGCGTATGTTTCGTCTCGATTTGACAAACGTGCACAAAGTAATTAGAAAATTTGCACAGAGGCCGATAAGGTGAATTTCGACGGATACGCATCAAATTCGTCGCGCACACGCGGCCAATTTGAATTCCGTCTGTCACGACCCGCACCCTAGAATAAGGGCACGAGACGTGAATACGTCCAGTCTACGCCGCAGTGTCGGCAGTAGAACGCTGTCCTAGGTCACAACATCTAGCAGTATATATATCTAAACAGTTTATACTCCCCGAATGGGGGTGACATAGCAATAATAACTCAATCACAACTAAGGAAGAGATAGCACGATATGAACAGAACTCAAGGAAATGAAATAGATAACAGCAATAGTCTAAGATAATCCCAGCAATACAAGGTCTCAGATAAAAGAATATATACAAAACTGATCTCCAAATAGAGTCTAACTAGAACATGTCTCAAGACTGCATAAAGTAAGATAAACCTAACTAGTCTAGTCTAGGCAATCGGGGTGATCTCCTCAGCTAGAGCTGGGTCCTCCTGAGGGTCCAGCTCGCAGGTGTCATCTAAGGCTGCCCCGTAGTAAGTGTCCACGCAAGCCTCCTCCTCGTCCTCTGTAATATTTTCAACAGGTCCAGTCAGGACAGGAGCGAGTGCAGTACATCTCAACAGATCATAGCAGGTTAGAAAATATAATCATGCAGTAAAGTAAGATACAGGTACTGAAAGAAGTGCAGTATAAAAACAGAGAGAGAACTGTAATAGAAATATCTACTATACATAGAGAGCTAGCAGTGACTAGTGAGTCAGAGTACAACATGAACATGTAAATGGCATAGGAGATTCTGATAAGACACTATGGAAGAGATTCTGATAAGATACTACTTGGGTATTATTCACATGTCCATTTCTACTCCCCCGTACCCCCAATCAATACACAAGGATCCAGCCAGGTTATGTTATGATGCTATGTAACAGACCCCGAAGGTGATAGACCCCGAAGGTGATACATAGTAGTCCCATAAATAGGATAAGGATTCTAGGAAGACTCTACGATCATAAGAGTATATGTCGTAAGTGATCAAAGAACCAATGAAGCATATGATACGCCATGTAAGTGAAACAAACAGAACATGTAGTACCTGATGCTCCCTAAGGATAACATCTCAAGAAGAAATCCATATAGTACCAATCCGTGTGACCATCGTGAAAGTACAAGTAAAGTAATCTACTGCAGAAAATAATTCTAAGCAGGATATGAAATGATCAGAGAATGTACTCACCTGTAACTGAGTGTCCAGAATGAAACGTACTGTCCAAGGAGTGGTGTCTGGCTCCTAATCAGAACAGCACAAGTCACAACAAGTCCAGAATAGTGAAATGGAGTCCTACTATGCATTCTATATGATTCTAGGTCAATCTAGGCCAAAGTCAACTCTTGGTCAACTCTGGTCAACCCTAGAAGTCAAACTAGGTTAACCAAGTCTAGTTGAGTCTAAACTAGGCTATTCCAATCTATACTAGCTAGCACCATGCCTAACAAGGCTAAGCAAGCCTATACTAGTTACATCACAAAATAGCTTAGCTAATTTCTAGAACCCTTAGCTAGTCTACAACCTCACTATACCCATACATTAACATCACACAAATAGTACACAATCTAGGCCAAAAGCCAAAACATACATTATAGCTAACAAGGAATATATATATATATATATATATATATATATATATATATATATATATATATATATATATATATATATAGGCACTCACACAAATAGGAACATATATGCCTCAAAGCCTATACTAGCTTACATATATATAAATACATATATTTAGACTGTACAAGAGGCAAGAATAAAGGGAAGATAGGAATACATGTGTGTGTAATAGGGCAGTACTAGAGAGGGCTATGTGCAACAGTACTTGTGTGTGTGAGTACAACAGGAATTAAAAGTGTGTGTGTAGTAGTAGAGCAATGTGCAGGGAATCATCAAAATAGTGAACAGCAAGGCAACACATAACAGTGTACAGTAGTGTACAGGAATGCTAAAATCAGGAAAGAGAAGACTGTGTGAGCATGACAGTGAGCAGGAACTTATTAATCAGAGAAGTGAAGGAAAAGTGTGTGATGGTTATACATGTAAATGCAGGAATCATATGGCCAACTTCTCAGGTTCCAAACTGGAAGCATAAGTCAGTTAGGAATAAGGAAAGGAAATAATTCATGTCTTTCATCTCAGATTTCACAAAACTGGAAATTAATCTCAGGTTTAACATAAAACAAATGAACTGAACCATAACATAATATATTTTATTAAAATCTTATCAAGAGCCAAAACTGGAATGGTTTACACTAAAACTTAGGTTATATAAAACTGAACTCAAACTCAGTTTTTTACATTAAGGTTACACATCATTTCCAGTTAAGAAGAAAAAAAAAGGAAAAGGGAAATCAAATCATTGTTCTCAAATCTCAGTTATAAAGTCCAGAAGAATTTCTCAGATTCATCTTAGCAATTTTAGGGAAACATTTGAATCAATGACAGCAATAAAAATCAGTTCATGATACCCTTATCACACATCAATACCCATAACAGCCCATACACATCATTTTAACACCAACTTTCCATCATGGCAAGACAATGTATATAGAAAACATGATTAGAGTCTAAACTCAGTAATTAACATCAATACTAGGATTAAATCATTAGACAAAATCAAATTAGAAAAACTGGAATGTACAGGAACTTAGTATCAGACAGAACATTGATTTAATGGGAAAATGAAATAGCAAAATCAATTAATCATGAATCTAAAGCTTTGGAAATGTAAACACCCCTTGTGCACAACCCCACACATCATCTCGTGTCACCCATAGGCCGGCACGGCGTGTCCACAGCAAGAAAACACAGAGTGATACACATACAGTGCACTGTCTCGTGCACACGTGCACTTGTGTCGTGTGCACGACACAGGACACAAACAGATCTCATGGTGACACACATGGGTAGCCCACCTATAGGGCTACCTCATGGGCCCACTGGCCAGTGTCCACGACGTGTCAGGGTCGGACACGAGACCCGTGTCAGTGGGTGAAACCACAGTACACTGCCTACAGGCAAATCCCCGTGTGGGATTAATATCTCTCTCGACACGACTCGGGGACACGTGAGACTTGACACATGGCGTGTCAGTCCGTGCCCCTAGACTCGTGTCGAGTTTCGTGTCCAAACGACGCGTGTCATGTCCGCTACAGGGCCCGATAGACAGGGGATCCCTGTAGCAGCGCGCGACCGTGTGTGCGCGCGTGTCCACAACATCAAAACGACACACCACGACACGAAATCTATGACACGAAGACATGAATCAATAAACAAGAACAAAAACCTAATTCCTATTCAAAAACAATGGGTTATCTCGATCGACAGGCCCTCTGTGGCATTATATCGAACACCTAGTCAGTGTACTGATACGTGTCCAAAACGGACACGAATCATCCGACACTGGACACAAACCCTATCCAGACCTTAGGGTGACCCTTAGGGCTTCCTATACATGAAGACAAATCGAAAATCCATTGAAAGTTGAAGAAATTACCTCTTGTTGAACTTTCAATGGAAAAGTCTCTTTGCTAGCTCCTTGCTTGGTATCCCAATCACTTCTAATCAATTCCAAACTGAACCAAAACATTCATAACAGCAAGAAGGACAGATTTAGAAACTAATGCAACTAATTTGGGGATTTTAGGACCTATAAATGATTTATAATAAATTTATTTAGGTAAGAAACTCACCTCCTTGAAAATAGGGCTCTTCCTAAAGAAAAGAGGCAACCCTAGATTTGGGAGGGGTTTTATATGGTGGGAAACCCTATGTTGATAGTGTGGCCGGCCACTAGGGCTTGGGGTTAGGGTTTAGTCATATGGTTGGGCCTTGGGCCAAGCTACAAGCTAAATGTAGATTAAACTTAAACAAGGTTCTAAAACCACAAGTCATGACTTATGACTTCTAATCCTATTTGCTAAAAAGACTTAAACCAAGTGCTAGGCTAGGTTAGACTAGAGTCACTTGACCTAACCATGGCCCACTAACTAGGGTTAGCTTCTAGGTAGGTCTACAAAGTCAACACTAGTCAAAAGTCAACATAGTCAAACAATTTCAAATAAATTCCTAAAAATTCCTATAAATTCTAATTAATTCTAATAAATTTAAAATACCCCAAAATGACAAAAATACCCTCACACTAGAAATGTGGTAGTGACAAATCTACCCTCCTTAAAAGAATTTCGTCCTCGAAATTGAAAGGCGAAATGCAACTGATGTGAAGGATAGAAAGTATACCTCAAGGTCCAAAAAGATAAGGGTACCGCTCGCGCATCTCATCCTCCCGCTCCCAGGTAGACTCTCCTGGAGAATGATGCCTCCATGCGACGCATACCAATGGTATCACCTGGTTCCTCAGAACCTTCTCCCGTCGATCCAGAATCTCTACTGGCTGCTCTGGATAGCTGAGAGAAGGACCCACCTCAATCTCCGAATGATCGAGCACATGGATAGGGTCAGCCACGTACCGTCTCAACTGTGATACATGAAATACGTTGTGGACCCCCACAAGTGCAGGCGGCAAGTCTAGCCTGTAAGCCACGTCACCGACTCTTCCGCTGATAACGAAAGGGCCGATGAAGCGCGGGCTAAGCTTTCCGCCTCCACCAAAATGTATCGTACCATGAGTCGGAGATATCCTCAAGAAAACCTGGTCTCCGACCTAATCACAAGCAAAGTCTCAATTAAAATAAATAACAAACATGATCAAAAATCACAAACAAACAACCTAAATCTAATCCTACTCTAATCTGTACCTCAAACTCCAAGGGTCTCCGGTGGCTATCGGCCCAATGCCGATGTCTGTCCTACGCCATGCGAAGTCTGTCCCTGATGAGCTTCACCTTCTCGGCCGCATCCATAATTATCTCTGGCCCCAGCAAAGCTCGCTCACCAACATCATCCCAGGATAAGGGTGTACGGCACCTACGCCCGTACAGAGCCTCGAAAGGTGACATCTCGATGCTGGCCTGGAAACTATTATTATAGGCAAACTCCACCAAATGAAGATGATCCTCCCAGGAACCTCCAAAGTCCAGAACGCACGTCCGCAGCATATCCTCAAGGGTCTGAATAGTCCGCTCTGACTGTCCGTCCGTCTGGGGGTGGTATGCAGTACTAAACTTGAGCTGAGTGCCCAAGCTGGTCTGCAGACTCCTCCAGAAATGGGAAGTAAAACGGCTATCCTGATCTGAGACGATGCTGACCGGAACTCCGTGGATCTTGACTATCTGCCGCATATACATCTCCGCCAGCCTCTTTGTAGACGTGCCCACCTTGAATGGCAAGAAGTGGGCTAATTTGGTCAACCTATCCACGATGACCCAAATCACGTCTTTCCCTCCTGGAGTACGCGGCAATCCTGAAACGAAGTCCATCGTGATATGCTCCCATTTCCACTCGGGAATGGGCAGCGGCTTGCAACAATCCACCAGGCCTCTGCCTCTCTGCCTTGACCTGCTGACAGACTAAGCACCTAGCTACGAAGTGGGACACCTCCCGCTTCATTCCTGACCACCATACATGCTCCCGCAGATCTCGGTACATCTTGTTGGCACCCGGGTGTATAGAGTACTGAGATCTGTGGGCCTCCTGCATAATCTGCTCTCTGAGCTTCCCGCTAGGCACACATAACCTGGCACCGTGCCTCAGGGCACCATCCTCTGCAAGTGAAAACTCAGGATCCCCCACTCCTATACTGATCTGCTCTCTGATACTCTGAAAAGCCACATCCTGAAACTGGGCCGCCTTGATCCTGTCCACCAAGTCTGACTGAATCTGCATCCCCCATAGCTGCATCTGCACTCCCGGCACGATCACCTCAATCCCAAGGCTCTCCAAGTCGGCAAGCAAATGCCGATCCATGGTCAAACACATGGCTGTCGGATACCTACTCAAGGCATCGGCAACCACGTTGGCCTTCCCTAGATGATACTGCAGTGCAATGTCGAAGTCCTTCATCAACTCCAACCATCTGCGCTGTCTCATGTTCAGCTCCTTCTGAGTGAACACATACTTAAGGCTCTTGTGATCTGTGAAGATCTCTACCCTCTCACCATACAGATAATGCTTCCACAGCTTCAGAGCAAAAATCACTGCTGCCAGCTCCAGGTCGTGGGTAGGGTAATTTTTCTCATGGGGACGTAACTGTCTGGAAGCATAGGCAATCACCTTCCCGTGCTGCTGCAACACACAACCCAGCCCCTTTCCTGAAGCATCACTATAAATAGTGAATCCACCTGATCCTGAAGGCAACGTCAGAATCGGAGCTGTCGTCAGCCGCTTCTTCAACTCATCAAAAGCTGCCTGACACTCCTCTGACCAAATATACTCAGCATCCTTCCGGGTCAACCGTGTCAACGGCTCTGCAACTCGGGAGAAATCCTGCACAAATCTTCGGTAATATCCTGCCAGCCCCAGGAAGCTCCTGATCTCTGCAACTGAAGTCGGTGCTGCCCATGCCTCGACTGCTACAACCTTCTTGGGGTCAACCGAGATACCATCTCCAGTCACCACATGCCCCAAGAAATCTACCTGGTCTAGGAAGAACTCACATTTGGAGAGCTTCCCGTAAAGCTGCTCCTTCCTGAGAACCTCCAGCACTATCCTCAAATGCTCCTCGTGCTCCTCCTCAGTCTTAGAATATATCAAGATATCATCAATAAATACCACTACAAACTGATCCAAATACTGATGGAATACCTTGTTCATAAGGTTCATAAATACTGCGGGTGCATTGGTTAGCCCAAACGGCATAACCAAAAACTCGAACTGTCCATACCGCATCCTGAAAGCGGTCTTAGGAATATCCTCCCCCTTCACCTTCACCTGGTGATATCCCGACCCCAGATCAATCTTGGAAAATACCCGAGCTCCGCTCAACTAGTCAAACAGATCATCGATCCGCGGCAGTGGGTATCTGTTCTTGATCGTGAGGTTGTTGAGTGCCCTATAGTCAATACATATGCGTACTGACCCATCCTTCTTCGGTACGAACAATACTGGTGCACCCCATGGCGACGAACTCGAGCGGATGAAGCCCTTGTCCTGTAGCTCATCCACTTGCTTCTTTAGTTCCACCAGCTCGCTGTTGTTCACCCAATAGACATACTGAGAAATGGGCTCCGCTCCTGGAACCAAGTCTATCGAGAACTCAATGTCCCTATCTGGTGGCAGTCCCGGCAACTCCTCCGGAAAAACATCCATGTACTCTGCTATCAAGGGGTGTGGAATCGTCTGCTCCTCGACCGAGACTCCATAGAAGACTCTGCTGCTCTGCTCTGCCTGACGTCTGGAGTACTCGAACTCTGGCTCCCCCGGTGCTCGGAAGAGAACTCTACCCCCTCTGCAATCAATGCTGGCATGGTGCCTGCTCAACCAATCCATGCCTAGTACTATATCGTAGTTCGACAGTAGCATTACGAGCAGGCTCACCTCCAACTCACGGCCTCCCAAAACTACTCTCCGACCCTTACAAACATCACTCACGAGGATAATACCACCCCCGGTCGTGATCTTGTAAGTCCTAGGCAACGATTCAGCTATGATACCGTGTCTAATCACAAAAGATACTGAAATAAAGCTATGCGATGCACCGGAATCAAACAATGCAAATGCTGGACTGGAGTCAAGAAGAATCGAACCTGCAATCAGCTCTCCAGTCACCTCTGCCTCTCCAGCTGCCATGGCGAAAGCTCGCCCCTGCTGGCCTCCTCTGGCCTGCTGCTGGTGCTGGACAAACCTCTTCTGCTGTGTCGGCAGGGCTGGTCCCCTCTACTGGCCTGCTGGAGCTCTGGCTCCTCCTTCCGGGCCTGTTCGTGCTATGCGGTACTCCCTCATCTGGTGGTCTGCTGAACCACACAATAGGTACAGACCTAGCCTCTTTCGGCACTCATTGAAGACATGCCCAGGCTTCTTGCAGTAGGCACAAGTGGCTCCCTGTCTCTGACCCTGCTGGTGCTGTCTCGGCTGTTGCTGCTGAACTAGCCTCTGCTGGATCGGCTGCGGCTGAAACTGCCTCAGCTGCTGATGCTGGAAGTGGGGCCTCTTGGCCTGGCCCCCACTGCTGCTGCCTTCGACTGGGTCTCTCCCTCTCTTGAGCGTAAGCTCAAGATCATCCTCAGCTAACAGGGCCCCCGTCAAGATCTCCTCAAACGTAGCATCTCTGCTGCCCTTGGTCAGGGACTTGACCTCCTTGACCAGACCCTTCCGGAACCTCTGGGCCTTCGCCGTCTCGCTCAAGCCCTCCACGAACCTGCCGAGACGACCAAACTCTCCAGCATACTCCTCCAATGAGAGGCTCCCCTGGACCAAGCTCTTAAACTGCGACTCTAAGGCTCTGACTGCTGAATCTGGGAAGAACTTCTTCTTGAAGAAGCCCCTGAACTGCTCCCAAGTCTGCCCTGGTACCCCCACCCTGGGGTCCGACTGATACCAGGTGCGAGCAAGATCTCGCATCCGGCTAGCTGCGGCCTCTATCTGAAGGTCCGCTGGAATCCTGGCCAAGCGGAAGATCTCCTCCATATGCTCGATCCACTCGTCGGCATACAGGATCCCCTCTGTCCCCATGAAGTCCCTGGGGCTCATCTTCTGAAACTGCTCGATCCCTGGTGTCCTCTACTGCTGTACCACTGGTCGAGCTGCGGCTGTCGTGACGGCCAACTCCATGCCTCTGTCCTGCCGAGCCTGCTGTCGGTCCATGACCTGCTGAAAATAGACAAACATCTGAGCTGCGTCCACATGTCCTGGAGGCGGCGGCGGCTGGAAAGGATCCTCTGGAAAGTCCGGGTCCTGCCTCCTAGTCGGTGGATGCATACCCCCTGCTGCGACTGCCGAGGTCTCAACACGAGCTGAGGTGGCAGGAGCTGCAGTCCCCTGGCCTCGCCGTGCTGGCTGAGAGGTAGCAGTCCCCTCTATAGCATCCTCATGGGTGGCACGCTGCAATCGAGTCTCTACCATCTTGAAGATAGACAAACAAGAGTATCAATTTCTGAGAAGAAGCGAAATAACAAAGACGGACAATTATAATTCAAAGGATCAGCTGACAAAAGGATTTAGATGGCAATAAAAGGAAATTTTCCTAAAGTGATTGAGTATCTTAAAATTAATGTCCTATATCCTATAGCAGGCTGCAGTGATACTCTAGTTCGAGTACCACTACACTTCTAGTCTAGACCTGCATGGGCCACCACTAAAAACGTGTCATGATCCGCACCCTAGAATAAGGGCACGAGACGTGAATACGTCCAACCTACGCCGCAGTGTCGGCGGTAGAACGCTGTCCTAGGTCACAACATCTAGCAGCATATATATCTAAACAGTTTATACTCCCCGAATGGGGGTGACATAGCAATAATAACTCAATCACAACTAAGGAAGAGATAGCACGATATGAACATAACTCAAGGAAATGAAATAGATAACAGCAGTAGTCTAAGATAATCCCAGCAATACAAGGTCTCAGATAAAAGAATATATACAAAACTGATCTCCAAATAGAGTCTAACTAGAACATGTCTCAAGACTGCATAAAGTAAGATAAACCTAACTAGTCTAGTCTAGGAAATCGGGGTGATCTCCTCAGCTAGAGCTGGGTCCTCCTGAGGCTCCAGCTCGCAGGTGTCATCTAAGGCTGCCCTGTAGTAAGTGTCCAGGTAAGCCTCCTCCTCGTCCTCTGTAATATTTTTAACAGGTCCAGTCAGGACAGGAGCGAGTACAGTACATCTCAACAGATCATAGCAGGTTAGAAAATATAATCATGCAGAAAAGTAAGATACAGGTACTGAAAGAAGTGCAGTATAAAAACAGAGAGAGAACTGTAATAGAAATATCTACTATACATAGAGAGCTAGCAGTGACTAGTGAGTCAGAGTACAACATGAACATATAAATGGCATAGGAGATTCTGATAAGACACTATGGAAGAGATTCTGATAAGATACTACTTGGGTATTATTCACATGTCCATTTCTACTCACCCGTACCCCCAATCAATACACAAGGATCCAGCCAGGTTATGTTATGATGCTATGTAACAGACCCCGAAGGTGATAGACCCCGAAGGTGATAGACCCCGAAGGTGATACATAGTAGTCCCATAAATGGGATAAGGATTCTAGGAAGACTCTACGATCATAAGAGTATATGTCGTAAGTGATCAAAGAACCAATGAAGCATATGATACGCCATGTAAGTGAAACGCACAGAACATGTAGTACCTGATGCTCCCTAAGGATAACATCTCAAGAAGGGATCCATATAGTACTAATCCGTGTGACCATCGTGACAGTACAAGTAAAGTAATCTACTGCAGGAAATAATTCTAAGCAGGATATGAAATGATCAGAGAATGTACTCGCCTGTAACTGAGTGTCCAGAATGAAACGTACTGTCCAAGGAGTGGTGTCTGGCTCCTAATCAGAACAGCACAAGTCACAACAAGTCCAGAATAGTGAAATGGAGTCCTACTATGCATTCTATATGATTCTAGGTCAATCTAGGCCAAAGTCAACTCTTGGTCAAACTCTGGTCAACCCTAGAAGTCAACTAGGTCAACAAAGTCTAGTTGAGTCTAAACTAGGCTATTCCAATCTATACTAGCTAGCACCATGCCTAACAAGGCTAAGCAAGCCTATACTAGTTACATCACAAAATAGCTTAGCTAATTTCTAGAACCCTTAGCTTAGTCTACAACCTCACTATACCCATACATTAACATTACACAAATAGTACACAATCTAGGCCAAAAGCCAAAACATACATTATAGCTAACAAGGAATATATATATATATATATATATATATATATATATTATATATATATATATATATATATATATATATATATATATATATAAAAATATATATATATAATATATATATATATATATATATATATATATATATATATATATATATATATATATATATATATATATATATATATATATATTTTTTTTTTTTTTTTTTTTTTAAAAAAAACAAAAAATATATATATATTATATATATATATTATATATATATATCTATATATATATATATATATATTATATATATATAGGCACTCACACAAATATGAACATATATGCCTCAAAGCCTATACTAGCTTACATATATAAATACATATATTTAGACTGTACAAGAGGCAGGAATAAAGGGAAGATAGGAATACATGTGTGTGTAATAGGGCAGTACTAGAGAGGGCTATGTGCAACAGTACTTGTGTGTGTGTGTACAACAGGAATTAAAAGTATGTGTGTAGTAGTAGAGCAATGTGCAGGGAATCATCAAAACAGTGAACAGCAAGGCAACACATAACAGTGTACAGTGGTGTGCAGGAATGCTAAAATCAGGAAAGAGAAGACTGTGTGAGCATGACAGTGAGCAGGAACTTATTAATCAGAGAAATGAAGGAAAAGTGTGTGATGGTTATACATGTAAATGCAGGAATCATATGGCCAACTTCTCAGGTTCCATACTGGAAGCATAAGTCAGTTAGGAATAAGGAAAGGAAACAATTCATGTCTTTTATCTCAGATTTCACAAAACTGGAAATCAATCTCAGGTTTAACATAAAACAAATGAACTGAACCATAACATAATATATTTTATTAAAATCTTATCAAGAGCCAAAACTGGAATGGTTTTACACTAAAACTTAGGTTATATAAAACTGAACTCAAACTCAGTTTTTTACATTAAGGTTACACATCATTTCCAGTTAAGAAGAAAGGAAAAAAGAAAAGGGAAATCAAATCATTGTTCTCAAATCTCAGTTATAAAGTCCAGAAGAATTTCTAGCAATTTTAGGGAAACATTTGAATCAATGACAGCAATAAAAATCAGTTCATGATACCCTATCACACATCAATACCCATAACAGCCCACACACATTATTTTAACACCAACTTTCCATCATGGCAAGACAATGTATATAGAAAACATGATTAGTGTCTAAACTCAGCAATTAACATCAATACTAGGATTAAATCATTAGACAAAATCAAATTAGAAAAACTGGAATGTACAGGAACTTAGTATCAGACAGAACATTGATTTAATGGGAAAATAAAATAGCAAAATCAATTAATCATGAATCTAAAGCTTTGGAAATGTAAACACCCCTCGTGCACAACCCCATACATCATCTCGTGTCACCCATAGGCCGACACGGCGTGTCCATAGTAAGAAAACACAGAGTGATACACATACAGTGCACTGTCTCGTGCACACGTGCACTTGTGTCGTGTGCACGACACATGACACAAACAGATCTCGTGGTGACACACATAGGTAGCCCACCTATAGGGCTACCTCATGGGCCCACTGGCCAGTGTCCACGATGTGTCAGGGTCGGACACGAGACCCGTGTCAGTGGGTGAAACCACAGTGCACTGCCTACAGACAAATCCCGTGTGGGATTAATATCTCTCTCGACACGACTCGGGGACACGTGAGACTTGACACATGGCGTGTCAGTCCGTGCCCCTAGCCTCGTGTCGAGTTTTGTGTCCAATCGACGCGTGTGTGTCCGCTACAGGGCCCGTTGGCAGGGGATCCCTGTAGCAGCGCGCGACCGTGTGTGCGTGCGTGTCCACAACATCAAAACGAACACCATGACACGAAATCTATGACACGAAGACAGGAATCAATAAACAAGAACAAAAACCTAATTCCTATTCAAAAACAATGGGTTATCTCGATCGACAGGCCCTCTGTGGCATTATGTCGAACACCTAGCCAGTGTACTGATACGTGTCCAGAACGGACACGAATCATTCGACACTGGACACGAACCCTATCCAGACCTTAGGGTGACCCTTAGTGCTTCCTATACATGAAGACAAATCGAAAATCCATTGAGAGTTGAAGAAATTACCTCTTGTTGAACTTTCAATGGAAAAGTCTCCTTGCTAGCTCCTTGCTTGGTATCCCAATCACTTCTAATCAATTCCAAACTGAACCAAAACATTCATAACAGCAAGAAGGATAGATTTAAAACTAATGCAACTAATTTGGGGATTTTAGGACCTATAAATTATTTATAATGAATTTATTTAGGTAAGAAACTCACCTCCTTGAAAATAGGGCTCTTCCTAAAGAAAAGAGGCAACCCTAGATTTGGGAGGGGTTTTATATGGTAGGAAACCCTATGTTGATAGTGTGGCCGGCCACTAGGGCTTGGGGTTAGGGTTTAGTCATATGGTTGGGCCTTGGGCCAAGCTACAAGCTAAATGTAGATTAAACTTAAACAAGGTTCTAAAACCACAAGTCATGACTTATGACTTCTAATCCTATTTGCTAAAAGACTTAAACCAAGTGCTAGGCTAGGTTAAACTAGAGTCACTTGACCTAACCATGGCCCACTAACTAGGGTTAGCTTCTAGGTAGGTCTACAAAGTCAACACTAGTCAAAAGTCAACATAGTCAAACAATTTCAAATAAATTCCTAAAAATTCCCATAAATTCTAATTAATTCTAATAAATTTAAAATACCCCAAAATGACAAAATATCCTCACACTAGAAATGTGGTAGTGACACCGTCAAAGCCTACACATCCACGAAGCTATTATGCATCTTTCGATGCTTTCGGTTCGCGACCATGTCGCCCGATTGGCGGGACATACGTCATATCGGGAGTTTTTTCCTATTTTCTATATTTTTGAAAAACAGATTTTTGTTGAACTTCACGCTGGATTATCTTGCTGAAAAATAAACGAAATCAAAAAGCATAAACTGTGTTCTAGTGTCCTATAGGTTGTCTTCAAACATGTTTAATTGTATTTGAAAAATCGATTTGGATTGGCAGGTATTTGGCTTCCAATATGGGGTGCAAACTGTTAATACAGAACATGTGTTCTGTGGTTTTTCTTCGACTTTACATCGATTTTTGAGTCGAATTCGCTTCGGTTTTCTTCGAAACTATCCTATAGGGTTGAAGGGGGATAGGTTAGCTTCGTACTTGTGTAACTGGTTGCGACGACGTTGAACGTGGAGGAAGAAAACGTTGCGCGAAGTGGGGTCGATCGCTGCCTGCTATTGCTGCTCTGTTTTTGTTATCCGCGTGTGCGCTGCTGGTTCCGTGCGGCCATGGCCGCGCGCGGCAGTCCCTGGCCAGCCTGCAGCGGTGCGCGCATGCAGGGGGAGAGGCGCATGTGGGTGAGAGAGGCGAAGGAGTTAGGGTTTTCACGTTCCAATCCCTCGATCCCGATATAATATACACCAGTGTATATACACCAGCCGCTCAGGTTCAGGGAAAGAAGGACTTAGGTTTTGGGCCGGGCCTTCTGCTTGTGGGCTCGGGTGGGGTGTTTGTTGGGCCTGGTCGCTGGAAATGGGCTAAATTCTTCTATTTGTTATCATTTGTACATATATCCATATTATATATAATATATATATATATATATATATATATTTTATATTTATAATATATATATATAATATATATATATATATATATAAAAATATATATATATATATATATATATATATTATATATATATATATATAATATATATATATATATATATATATATATATAATATATATAAAAAATATAAAACCCTATGGTCTTTCCCTCCGAGCATCTGGCCTCGCCCCGCTGGCCGGCGCCGCTTAGGCCCCCCCCCCCCCCCGCCTGATGTTCTCGATGTTGCCCCCCTGGTCGCCGGAGGTGATGGAGTGGCTCCATCAGCTCCATCTCCTCTACTCGCCTCCTCATATTCCCGTCTCCCCCGCCGAGCCTGCTCCTCCCCCCGCGTTCCCTTGGCTCCTCCCCCGCTGGCCCCGAGGAGCAGCGCCCTTCCCCCACTGGTTCCAAGGAGCACGCCCCTTCCCTTGCCCGTTCTCGAGCGGGCCATCCCTGCTCGCGCCGATCCCGCAGGCTTCTCCTCAGCCCCTCTCCGGCCCGGCGTTCGTCCCCGCCGGAGTAGGCGCTGTCGGCGGCCCGGCTCAACGCCCCTCCGTTCCCGCACCCTTGAATTCGAACCTGGCTTCCCCCCTCGGGAGCAGCGCCCCTCTGCAGGGCTGGCATCGATTTCCCCACCCCTCAGCTCCTCGGGCCCCGACCCCACGTGGGTCTGCCCCCCGCAGTTGCCCTCACCGTTTGCGCAGAGCCTCCCCCCATCTCTGTGCAATCCGAGCTGGGCTCCGCTTTTGCGCAGCTGCCCCCCGCAGATTCCCTACCATTTGCGCAGAGCCCCCTCTCTGCGCAATCCGAGCTGGGCTCCGCTTTTGCGCAGCTCCATTCCCTGGTGGCGTCCCTCGTGTCGCAGCAAGCCTGGCTTGCGCGTGCGCTCGATGGCCTCATCTCCTCTGCGCAATATAGTGCCTCCCCCCGCGCAATCCTGTTCCACCCCCATCGGGGCGCTACCCCCCTCTCAAGGCGCATCCCTCCCCCCTCTTCTCTGCGCGCACTCCTCTCAGGTCCCCATTGCCCCTGAGGCCCTGCGCAAACCGGTGGGTCCCTCGAGCCCCTTCCCCTCCCCTGGCCTCTCCGCCCTCCTTTGCCCGCCTCCGGCCCCCTCTCGCCTGCCCCCCCGAGCCCGCTGCTGCCCTCCCCCCTCTCAGGCGGCGATCGGCGCTCCCGAACCGCCATCCCCGTGGCCGTCCTCTCCGGCTCTCCTACCTCCTCTGCGCCCCCAAGGTCCCTCCCCCAGGGCGGTCGCCCCCCCTCCGTGCCTCCTCGATCGCTAGGCAAGGCAACCCCTCTCTCACCTTCCCTCCCGCCCCCGGGCTTTTCCTCCCCTGAGCGGCCATCCTCCCTCCACCCCGCCCCCGCGGGCCCCGCTCCCTCAGTTCCGCCCCCTCCTCCTTTGCCGCCGTCCTCCGCCCGGACCTGTCTCCCCGAAGAGCTCTATCTTCCCTGACGTCCAGCTGCCAGACGTTGATTTCCCCCTCGAGCACTCCTCCCCCGTCATCCCATTCTCTGATTCGGATCTGTCGACGCTGTCTGCGGCTTTTCCTCACACCTTCATCCTCAAATTCTCCTCCGGGTGCCCCAAGCTTCCTAGGGTGCAGGAAGCGATCGCCAAATGGCATCTATCGTCTGACTATCGAGTGGCACCCCTCGACCCCAAACACATCCTCCTTACCTATCCTCGACCGCGATCAAGTCTGTATGGTCCAAGGGAACCTGCAAGATCGACACCTACCTGATGAAGATTATCAAGTGGTCTCCGGAGTTCAACACTAAAGAAGACTCGACCACGGTGGCAGCCTGGATTACCCCCCAACCTTCCTCTAATCTGCTTCGTCCCGGCGGCGCTCCAGCGCATCGCCAACTCTTCGGGACGTACGTGGCATCGGCGCCCGAGACAAGCAACCTCTCCAAAGCCCACTACGCCAAAATCTGTGTCGAACTTGACCTCTGCTGAGCTACCTAACTTCATAACTATCGAGCTTGGCAACCAAACCCACATCCAACAAATCCTCTAACAACACATATTGTACTGCAACCACTGCCACCTCAGAGGTCATCAACCCAAGCACTGCCACCGCCTGCATCCGGAGCTTAAGAAGAAGCCTCCCAGACAAGAAAGCGCCCTTCGGAGGGGAAGCACCCCAAGCCACCCCTTCTCCCCCTCCCAAATTCTCACATTAGATTCGACTCCAGCATCGACGACCCCGCCCCCAGCGAACCTCAGAGCAGAGCCCTGGTTCCCTTTACCTCCCAACCCATTGAGATCTCCAACAAATTCGCCATCCTTGATTCTGAGGACACGGTATCCGTAAACTCTCCAGAAGGCTTCAGCACCCACGGATCTCCGTCCCCATCCCCCATCTCCTCACGCGGAGGATGATTCGCCCCAGGCCTTACAGACCACCAACTCCTCACCACCAGCCAGGGGGGCGCCCCCCAGCCCAACCCCCTCCCCTGGCTCCCACCAATCCAGCTATCCGGTAGAAGACCCTCGCCATCCTCGGACCCGACCAAGTCAGGAGAGGTCTTCAGGTCTTAGCCGCAGGAGCTCCCCTTCAGCAGCTGATGATCGAGAGTACGCACGACTACCTAACTATTCCCTCGGAGGACACAGCTATCGACTCAGCCGGCAATCAGATAGGTCCCTCGGACCTAGGTGAGACCCACAAGTCTCCGCCGCAGGATCCCACCTTGGACTCGGTCAACCACCACCGGAGCCAACCGGGCATCGACAAAAAAGTTACCATACTTACTAGATCCGCCGCAAGGCGGAACAAAAAAACCCCAAAAACTCCCCAAATGCTTAACATCATATCTTGGAACGTTCGAGGCCTGGCTAACAAACCGACATTACGGAGAATTGCCAGTCTTCGAAAATTCACAAGATCGACATCTTCATCATCATAGAACCTAAAATCCCCTCCAAACTCTTAAATCCACCCAGTTGGCTCTGGGTCTCCCAACGGCTATTGCTGGCAGGCACGACATCTGGATTCTCGGATCGCAGGACGTTAAACTCGACATCATCCAGGACACCCAGCAAGCTCTCTCTTGCTGGATCGCTCACCCCACCCTTCCGGAGCGGGCCATCCTATCTGCGGTCCACGGTAGCTGTGTCATCGCAGAACGAAAAAAACCTCTGGAAAGATCTTCTCGATACCTACCTCCACAACCCCAACATCCCCTGGCTTTGCTTAGGGGACTTCAACGCCATCACCTGCAGAGAAGAGAAGATCGGAGGCCGTCCCCCGCCACTCTCAGCCATGCAAGACTTCAACAATTCATATTCAACGCTCATCTCACTCCTCTCCAGTTCAAAGGCAGCGAATTTACTTGGTGCAACATGCAGGACGGAGATCGCCGCCAATACTCCCGGTTAGACAGAGCCCTCACCAACGCCAGCTGGCACAACATGAGGATCAGCTCCAACCTGTCCCACCTAACTCTACCGAATCCGACCACGCCCCCATCCTGATAGAAATTAATAAGAAATCCCAACCTTCCAAAAAGAACTTCCAATTCCTCGACTTTTGGACCGACCACCCGCAATTCCTGAGCATCGTGGCCGAAGCGTGGAACAGCCACGATTCCCCTCATCCCCTATCGCGGGTCAGCAACAAGCTCAAAGCCACTAGAAAAGCCCTTTCCAATGGAGTAAGCAGGCTTTTGGGGACATTTTTCAAGCCATCCGCGTTGCTGAGGACGATGTCACCAGAGCAGAAACTTATTCCTTTCTGACCGTTCCCCGGCGGCCAGGAGAGCCTTGAATCTCACCAAAGCCATGCTCAAATTCAGGCTCAAAGTTGAGACCGAGTTTTGGAAGCAGAAAGCCAGGCTGAAGTGGACAGCGATGGGGACAAAAACTCCAAGTACTTCCACGCCTGCGTCAACGGAAAAAGAAATAAACTTTCGATACACCACATTACGGATGAGCGGGGCAACACCAGATCCGACCAGAAAGGGATCCAAGAGGCGGCCACAGATTTCTACACCAAACTATTCTCCAAGGAGATGGTCCACAAAGACACTTCTTTCCTTGA
>JANAVB010011397.1:11413024-11415524 GCA_029216955.1 Iris pallida | reverse complement strand
TATTGAACCTAGCAAAATGAACCTAGAATTAGATAAAGATCTACCCATTGCCTGAGTTAGAAGTAATCTGAAGGTATTGGTAGTTAAAAGAATTTATTGAAAGATAGAAATTTAAGCTATGTGATGATTTATGGTAAAGCACAGTTAGATGTTAGGGTTAGCTATAGTTCGTGTGGTATGAGAAAATATGACAAGGACTTAAGAAAATAAAAACTCGAGGCTCTAAGCTTGGAGAAGGTTATCTGATATTAGGATTTCAATTAAACTCAAGTTTGGAATAGTACCAATATTTAAATTTGGATGACTCAGAGTAATAACGAAAAAGAAAGAAAGTTAGAATATGGATTGATATATGATATAGGTTAAGATAAGAATTAGGTGGAGGATTAACATGGACGAATAGTTGGTGACATGTACCTAGGATGAAATTCTGAAACCGTTACTTAGTATGAACATTTACAAAATAGCATCGGATTACGACTGTATTTAGAAAATATAAAAGAATGATGAATATCAGTGTTTAAGGATATCAATTGAGGGACTAAGTAAAAAAATAGATCGAGGATTAAGAATGCCGATAAAAGCTTAAGGGATCATTTGAGAGCAGAAGATTAAGTAACGATAAAGAAAGGAATCATGACAAGAGAATAGTAATATAAGGTGCATACAAGCTACTATTTATAAATTAAGTATGGAGAAATCTATATTGGAGTTTGAAACCTATGGCAATGCTAACATGAGAAAATATGATAAACACAAGATGTAGGGAAGAGCTACAAAGTCAAGGGAGTGATAGATGGTGGATTTGAGGCTTAAACAATGTTGGAGAAAATCTATAGGAGAATTGAATTATAATCTTGAGAACCGTAGGCATAATATATCAAAATAGAAGTAATGGATGCTAGGAATTGGGTTGTTCAAGATAGTATCTTAGAAGAACTAGGATAGGTATGACCAGACTCACGAGGGAATAGGAGCATGAATTGTATGAACTGAAGGTCCAAATTTTGTTCATGCCGAAAAAGGAAGGATTGATATATTTATGCATCGACTAAAGGATTGAATGCAGCGACAGTGAAGAACAAGTATCCCCTGCCATGCATAGATGATTTGTTTGACCAGTTGAGCGGTGCCTGTGTGTTTTTGAAGATTGATCTCAGGTCAGGCTACCACCAGATCAAGGTCCGAAGGGAGGACATTCGAAGACGGCCTTTCGGACAAATTATGGGAGCTAAGAGTTCCTTATGATGTCGTTGGTTTAACTAATACGCCAAATGTGTCATGAGTCTGATGAACAAGGTATTCCACCAGTACTTGGATAAGTTCGTGGTGGTATTTATTTTAGTGTACTCCAAGAGCCACGAGGAGCATATTAGGATCATGCTGGAGACATTGAGGAGGGAAAGCCTATATGCCAAGCTCAGTAAGTGTGAGTTTTGTTTGAATAAGGTATCCTTCCTTGGGCACATAATTACTGGAGATGGATTAGCAGTGGACCCAGAAAAGATTGCAATAGTTAAGACTTGGCCTACCCCTACATCAGTTACGGAGATTAGGAGTTTTTCAGACTTGTTAGATATTATTGGAGGTTCGTAGAAAACTTCTTGAGGATTGTGGAGCCTATGACGCGTTTGACGCATAAGGATCAGGAGTTGATCTGGACTGAGAAGTGTCAGACTGCTTTTGATGAGTTGAAGAAACGTCTGACATCAACCCCCTATCTGACTCTTCCTTGAGAATCTGGAGGCTTATTGTGTACAAGATGCGTCTGGGAGCGGATGTGTTCTGATACAACATGGCAAGGTTGTGGCATATACAATCGAAACAGTTGAGAACCCATAAGAAGAACTATCCAATGCACGTTTGGAGCTAGCTGCGATGATATTTGCACTAAAGATATGGAGGCACTACTATACGGAGAGCGGGTCGAGATATTTACTGATCACAAGAGCCTGAAGTATGTCTTCACTCAGAAGGAACTGAACATGAGACAGAGACGTTGGCTGGAGTTGATGACTAAGACGCATAGCTCAATATATTCTATTTACCCTGGAGGTACGAAGATGTACAGGAATTTGAGGCAGCATTATTGGTGGCATGGAATGAAGAGGGAGATCGCTCATTTTGTAGCGAGATGCTTGGTCTGTCAGCAGGTCAAGGCCGAGCACCAGAGGTCTGCAGGAATATTGCAGCCACTTCCCATTCCTGAGTAGAAGTGGAAATACGTCACGATGGACTTGTGACTGGATTCCCAAGGAGCCCTAGCAGAAAAACATAGTTTGGGTTATTGTGGATCGATCACCAAGTCTGCTCTTTTCTTGCCCTTCAGAGTTAGACAATCTACGGAGGTTCTAGCTGATTGTAAATGAGGCGATAGTGCATCTGCATGGAGTACCAGTGAGTATTGTGTTGAATTGAGATTCCAGATTCACACTTTTGGAGGAGTATGCAGGAGAATTTAGGAACTCGCCTCAAGTTCAGTATAGCATATCACCCGCAG